>ULGR01000001.1:700996-842799 GCA_900519005.1 Yarrowia phangngaensis | reverse complement strand
AGTAGGGTTGCCAGTAGGGTTTCCAGTTCCGTTGCCAGTGGACTGACCAGTGGGGTTTCCAGTAGGGTTGCCGGTAGGTTTGCCGGTAGGGTTACCAGTGGGGTTTCCAGTGGATTGACCAGTGGGGTTTCCAGTAGGGTTGCCAGTAGGGTTGCCAGTAGGGTTGCCAGTGGACTGACCAGTGGGGTTTCCAGTAGGGTTGCCAGTAGGGTTACCAGTAGGGTTTCCAGTAGGGTTGCCAGTGGATTGACCAGTGGGGTTTCCAGTAGGGTTGCCGGTAGGGTTAGGATCGATTGAAGGCTGGACGTCAAAAATATCTACATCAGCGTACATGTCTTTGGTGATCTTGTAGGGATAATGTGGCCGGGTAGTGAAAGCGTTATCATGGAAGCCAAAAACTTTTTTGTCAAACTTACCAGCAACATAGACACTTGCTGAATACTCAGATCTTTCGCTGGTGATATGGGAATAGAAAGACATCAAGTAAGAATTCCGTTCTCCGCCGATCTTGTCGAATTGGATCTTAACGTAAGTGGGTGTCTGCTTTTCAATACCAGAGTGGGGATTAGTTGCCCCATCCAAATGGACGCTGGATACAGCTCTTCCATCCCAGGTAAGGCCCACGGTATCACGTAAATGGAATTCATAATATGCAGGCTTGAATTGAGATCCGGCAGACAGGTTTATTTCAGCAGTAAGATCTTCCGTCATTGGGTTAGCTGGGAGAGAGAGAGTCCACCTAATTCTGTTCCCTACTCTTTCACCGCTCCACATGATACGATTATTCACAACCACGACATTTGAAGAGAATGTTTTACCACCTGATGTAAGTTCAGCGATTACATAATCGCTCAGAAAGAAATCGGTTTTACTTTTGAAGTCATAGCCGTTTCGAAAGATAAATTTTCCCGTTCTGACATCCTTCCCACCAGATAAACTTAAGATTGTGGCCTTAAAAACCCTTGAATTCTTTTTGTTTGTCAATTCAAATACCTTCTCACCAGTGGAATCGCTAACTTGGACATCACCATAGTCAGGTACCCACTTAAAACCAAAACATTCAGGCATCGTAAACGTAAAGTGATCACCGGCTTGGACATTATCACGAGAGACTTGCAATTCAAAAAAAATTTCATAGTTCCATAGGTCTTTCAAAGTTCCAAATTCAGTGTGGTTATATATGTCCAAGGTTACCCCTGGCTGGTGGAAACGATGAATCTCGAATCTAGTCAGAGGGGTGGGAATTTCCTTGGCAAAAACAAGGGAAGTCAAAAAAAGAATTGCTTTGAATAATATCATTGCTGAAATGATTGTTGATGAGAAATGCAGTACGATGACTGAAGGGGTTATATATAATTTGGCTTGACGCCTTATTCTGTTTTCAAGGCGGATATGGAGCCCTCAACACATTGATTATTTGTGCGTAATGAAGTAAATTCATAAGCTAAAGACGTCCGTTTAGTGTTCAACTTTCTGTGAAGGTTTAACTTACTTCTCTTTTCTTTTGTTCATTTTTTTGTTGCTGATTTTTTTTAGGCGATTAATGATTTGAATATTAGGCACCATTAATCTTTCTAGTTATAGGAAAAAAAGCGCAGCCTGGAATTTATGGTTTTTGATAGCAAATACTTTACTCAACGGGAAGGGAACTTCATTGGAAAAATCTCTCCCATGGTCCAAGTGGCGCATGAGAACGTACTTTCTTGCGTCATTCCAAAATAACTATCAAAGGGTATTTTTATCATTAACCATGTTTACAGGTGAATAAAAACAATTGGCCAGTCTAAGTCTACCCAACAAAAGTGAACATCATACATCCCAAAAACTATTTTTTGTTTGCATGATCTATCCCCATTGTTATTTTGATCTTTATACTATAAGGCTGTGTCTTGGACGCGGGCATTTCATATAAGAAAACTTAGTTAATACCTTCTAGATTTGTATTTTTTTGTTCTCCAACTTCTCAGAATGAGGAGACATTCTCAATATACAAAGAAAGACAAAGGCAATTGAGTTCTTTGTATTTTGTCAGTGTAGAATGTTAGACTAAGCATAGAGGAGTCAATTGTTTGGGCTGATTATTTAGGTGTTGAAAATATCTTCTTTTTTGTCCGTCTTAATGGGATAATAGTATTTCGATTGCGAGTATTAATGTGGAAAGGAGAAAAATTGTGTTCAGCTAAAAGCAAAAGAGCTTAAATGGCCAAACAAGACTATAGGTGATTTATAATATATCCTCTCTAGATAACCCCGCAACATTTAGTATTTTTTTTCCTTTTTCTTTTTCTTTTTTCCTTTTTTCTTTTTTTCTTGTGGAAATTCTATTCGAGCCCTTGTAGGAATCAAAGTCACCTATTTTGTTGAGTATTCCTAAAATTTCAATCTTGAAATAGTTAAGAATTGGTATACTGTGGATAAAAATTGTCAATTGATGAATGATTTTACATAGAACCTGCTGGTATTTCTGGGGTTAGAAAATTTAGCCCAACAGGGGAATATTTTCTTAGAACATGGCGTCCATCTACTGCCTATAACTTGTTTTGCTCCTCTTCCATCTCTGACGCCTTGATAGCAGGTTTCAAACCTCGCACACGGCGAGTTCCCAATTAGACTGGTTTTAGAGTTGTGGAGTATTCCATTTTGGGCTACGATTTAACGTTCCGTCGCTTTCGTTTTCGCTTTAGTTTCCAAGCAGGTTCTACGAACGTATTCGGATTGGGTTTTTTTATTGTATGTTTGTTTGTTTGTTTGTTTTAGATTGTGCAGGAGTGTGGCGTCATGAAACACGCCTTCTCAAACTGAATTAATAGTTCATCAACGTGTTTCAAGCGGCTGGCATATTTATCTGTTTACAAAGAAAAGAAATTGATCTTGTTTGTTAAAGAAGAATTCGCCAATGTAAATTCAACTTTCATTGTGTCCTTCTACGACGTGGCTGCATCATTAAATGTAACCTATAGGGCCATCATTAATGATGCTTGAGCTGGTCCTATCTTACTGTCTGCGTTGTCTAATGATGCTACTCTATGGTAATAGAAGTTATGAGGTCAAAATACGATATACTAAAACAACCACAATAGTCCAGGCCATTCATATGAACAGGTTCATTGTTAGAGTTAAGCAAGGTTTAACAAAGTAGCATAGACAATGCGTGACAAAGCTTGAATGTAAGGTAAAAAATAGAGTTTTGAGAATACTTCCATTTTAGTGAAGATCCACAGAGTTGCTCGTTTGGTGATAACAAGCGGTTGCGGAGACATGGAAGAATTGGGAAACAGATAAGTTACGTGTTGCCACGTGATGAATACTGCATAGAATTCAATATGGTATTTTCACAATGTGCGAAGCTAGAATTACAGATTGATTGGTTGCCAAAAACAACAGCTCAATGCAAACTAATGAAAATGTTAACCACTTTAAAACCAATGGCCTCGAGACTGATACTATCCATTTCTCACCGCGTTGTGCCGAATAGAGTTGAGTAGCTGCGGGTTTTTCATGCAACAATCAAAGGTGAGAATGATTGGATAAAAAACAAAATCAAATTTAAAAACAAAATCAAATTTACAAAGAGAAGTCTGCTTATTTATCCAGAACCTTTTCCTACTAAGGTAATCCCCCAATAAAAAGGCGGTGATAGAGAAACACATTTGGGCAGTGTCCTTGGTCCACTATTAAAGATACCAGAGCTAATTTATTGGCTGGTTAAGAATCTTAATCTAATTAATACTTTAACCAAGTAGTTTGACAATGTGTGATGCCCTTCAAAGGATGTTCCTGTACAAAGAAAGATTTGGAAGCCGACACTCTTTATTGAACTGTTCATTCCGGAATCTCCTGTTTCACAAAGAAAGGTCTATCAAAATCGTTGTGCAGTGAATCAAGACTACCTATGATAAAAAGGTGCTGTATAAATTTTTTAACCTGAAGCTTTATGTAGATGGATACCCAACTAAATAATAAGTTCTTGGACTTCCTGAACAGGACGATTGAGGAAACCAATTCTTGTTCTATTAAAGCTGACACAAAGAAACTAATCATGAAGGCAGCACCATTGTATGCAAGTGTTTGGAAGCAATCATTTAACTTTTTTACTTGAGGGAAATTAAAGTTAAAGTGACGGGAAGACAACAGAGTTATTATTACGAGACACCTGAACAAAGAGCCATTCTCCATTAACCTTCATACTAGCAATTACCCTTCATATTACAGTAAGTTTCTGCTGTAAATTAGACATAGAGAATTTAGCATTTCTTCGACTAAATTCGCCGAAACGCGCCATATGCCCTCAAATATGGCTATTTTTGATATGAAACCCAAATTAGCTTTCCCAGTTAGGTATAGGGTTGAAAGCCATCAGGCGGTGGAATGTTAGCGAAATTGACATCAATCATAAGTTACCGGGAGGGGTAACCGGAACTCTCAACAGTTTTACAGTATAATTATTAGGGTACTATTTTGGAAAAATAGATTTAGGGTTAGTTTGTTCATTTCTCCTAACAAAAGAAACTAGTTACCTATTTGAGACTGACCAAGTTTTGCTATCCAACTTAAGGAACTGTATGAAATGGCCTAAATTCAATTAAGTAATACTTGCCCTGGTTTACTTTACTTTTCTCCGTGGTTTCAATGTGTTGTGTAGTATTGACTTCCTGAGAGGAAAGAACATTTCGACTAAAATCAGAAATCTTTGAACTCAAGAGTTGCGTGATTTTTTTCGGATCATATAAGCGAATGGAGTCAAAATCGCATTCTCCGCATCCAGTTCCAGGAGGCTTAGCCTTCCTTTGTGCGGTTGCTAAGCCTTTTTCTTTGGGTTTTAACGCATGGGCCCACTCTAACCAAAAACACTAGCTCTTGATATCAAGGAAAATCAGCTGTCCAATTAGGATCTACGGATTGGAGAGGCTGAGAATTTTGATTAACCCCACCTCTCGCGCCTCTCACTCCGGTAGTATTAAAGATGATATTAGTATGGAATTTACATTATCTTTTGTTCAGTAATGAATTGTGGTAAGTTTGGTTACTGATAGAACATGAAATATTGTATTTGGGTCACAACAAACTCGTTCCAACTCTTGTTCAACCCACTCCAATTCTGTTCTTGCTCATGTCATGCAACTTTGAAAGGTCTACTCTTTTAGGCAAATATTACTTACATTTTCTTTTTACCACCCTTTTAAAGTCCAGTCAATTTAAGGAAATATTGGTGAGCATAGATTCTCTTAAATTGTTGTAGCAATTACTAAGTCAAGGAGACTACAATCTTGCGGATTAATGACTACTACGCCTGTACTTTCGGGATCGATCCAGTTCTTCTTAGTCAAACTCTGGTACCCTCTCCCATTTTGTAGAGTCAAGTACTCGCTCCAGATGGTATTTTGGGTGGAGTGTTTTGAAATTAGGAGAACGAAAAATCTTCTCCGTTCTAAAACCTTCCTCTCAAATATATCTCTTGCTCATAGTAAAGCGGCATCAAATTGATAAAAAGTTGATTCATCTAACTGGGATGAGGTATTATCCGCACGCACACTTCGATATCATTTTCTGTAAAACTACAATGCTTTAATGGAAAATAAACTACCAGTACGTTATTTCCTTAAACGTGGATACTATCCCTTTATTTTCCCAATCTTACATAGTCATCACTCTAGTAGTAATTTCATTATTCTCCTACCCACTACTGAGTAATAATTCGTAAGCTCATAATAATCAACCTGACAAGGTACGAAACTCCTTCTCCCTCTTGCACTTATTGCTATTCCCCATTCAATTGAGTACCATAAAAATCTTATTCAGGTTATGAGCTTCTTATGGAAATAAGCAGATACCAGCCGTTATTGTTTTTAGAAAACTAACACTTTTGAATACTAGACTTGTATGCATATCTGGGCTTAAGGTTAAGATTTTGTGGAGTTCTCAAAATGTCATCATGTCAATAGAGTTCCTTCCCTGCATGACTATTCACATGCTAGGATACAGCCAGAAAGTGAGAACTGCAGTTAATACTCTAACTGACATGAACGCAAATGAGATCATAACTCACCCGTTATGGAAGCATGAAGAAAAGCGACAATTGCGCGTGGACCATATGGATCGAGCTACCTTGAGAAGTGCAGCTGCCACCCTTCTTATGGAGCCTCTCAACACCACCCAACTCGCAGGTCGACCTCGGGGTCAGCAGGTTAAGATGGATCCATTGGATGTGCTTTGCTTTCAGTCATTCATTGACGTGATTGGCCAAGCTCTATCTGTGTTGACAGAGTGCCCCATGACCACTGAGGTGCTCCCTCAAGTCGCAAAGGAGTGCACCTGTATCATGCATGCAATTGTGGCGATTGGGTCTATTGTACTGGCGAAAAGAGGTACTATCAGCGAGGAGCAAGCATTGAGGCTGCATGGAAGAGCTACCATGTCTCTTTTGCAAGAGTTGACTGCAGTCCCCAAAGATGATGAGGCTTGTTTATGTGCTTCAGTGCTACTTAACATTTATGATTTATCATCAGATGGTGCTCATGATACATACATTCATCTTTCGGGATCCCGGGCACTTATGGCTTCTTTAGATTACACCCATGATGCTGCAGGACTTCCCACAAAACTGACACCTTTAGCCAGCATGTGTGTCTGGCTGAATATTTTCAACGACACCCTAGTTGCCATTCGGCACTCGATTCCAGTCTTCTGGAATCCCGATGATTGGTTCGACTTGCTGGGACTGGCGTATGCATCCTCGCAAACTGCTTCTCCTACATGGTGGTTACGACGAATACATTACCTGGTCGCCAAAATACACACGTTTGCTATTGTTCCTAGAGTGTTGTCACAACAAGAAACTTTAGACAGGGAACTACAAAAATCATTCAAGGCTCTATGCGATGACGCGCGAGTATGGATAGAATGTGTACCTGAGCCAATGAGACCCACCACAATGATTGAAAATGCAACCAATCCCCTCTTCCCAACAATTCACTTTGTTGAACCCAAAGGCATTATTGCAATGTGCATGTACCATTCATTTATGCTTATGGCAATGCGTGTGGATCCGGATATGCCCCGCTACCAGCTTTATGTTCCTAACCCTTCTGCTTTTCATCATGCCTCATGCATTTTTGGAATCGCCAAGACCAACATGTCAGAGTGGGTGGGATCGGGAGCCTTTTTCTCTCTAAGAACTGCGTTGCAGTCTCTTGTCGACCCGGTCCAACGGAATGAAGGCCTTGTATTTGTGAGGGAAATGGCCACAAAGTATCATATCAATATCAATTCGCATCTTGATGCGATCCATAAGCGTTGGCAAGAATGGGATAATGGTGCAAGAGCTTCTCAATGGGGCTGAGTGCTCCGATACCCACGATTTGCATACATTTCCATGGTCAATTTTATTATTTAACAGCACGCAAAAGACATTGCGCAATGGCGAAAATACTAACTTTTTACTTAAATTAAATCCAGCTGGCTCTATTTGCCAGTCCAAGTTTCTTGTGACTTTGTGATCAGTTAGTATACATTCTTTTCACCGTAGAATTCCTATGAAAGTGCAACACCAGCTATTAGAACGTGGATTTAATCCAGCTGTAGCTATCCTGGTTTCAACAATATGGGATGTTCACTTTCTTAGCCGGCTCACAATGAAAATCCCCCAAGACATTGTGGGTTGTCCGATACACCAGTGTACCTCGGAGAAGTACATCGCATACAGGCGGAGATCCAATACAGAGAAAGTATGCTTCTGTAGCCGTAGCCTGACATAGATCACACATCTGAGAGCACACCTATAAGGCAGTACCTCGCTCGAAATTGTCTCTGATTTCCTTTGTATATTTATCGTATTGTCGATTAAGTTTTTCGTTGAACTGCTTGTTCTTGTCAGAAATGTAAGTGACATGTTGATCATCAGAGCCTGCTTGCTTTCGTCGTTTCATTCTTTGCCGATCACCAGTAGTGAGTCCATTGACTAATCTATCCACTGCCTCGGCCGAGGGTGTATGTGAGAAAGATTGGGTATTGTGTAAGCCAAGCTCTTTTTCCTTTTCATATGCTTCCAGATCGGGTTTGAATCCGGCCAGATCTTTCTCGTATGCCCTTTGGGCTGTGGATGCCATATCATGTACGCCACTTTGACTCTCCCTCTCTTTCTTACGCTCCAACTTTTCTTTCCATTGTTCTGTTTCCTTAACAGTCCAATCCCACGCTCGTTTACGTTCAAAGTCTTCACCACGCTCCTGCGCTTCCAGCCTTTCCAACTCGAACTGTGCCTCTTGTTGTTTGCGTTCAAGCAAAGCATCAGCCTTTTTGTTTACTTTCAAATCCTGGTGTTCCTGGAAAAGGGCTTTCCGATTGGATGTGGTGGATTCATTCATTCTTTGGCGAAGCTTGGCAAGTTTAGCCAGTCGCGCTTTCTTTTTGTCGTCAGAAGAATCCGCCTTTTCTGTGTCGGTACCAGATAACACAGAGTCTGCTGTTTCCCCAACATCCACGTCACTGGAACCTGTCTCTTTCTTTGTCTTGATCTCTTTTTGCTTCTCTTTCACCATGATGATTGTGCTCCAGAGAAGTATGTTGGGATGTGCATGATGTCTGCATAAACGAAGTTTTCAAAACCTTGAATGTCACCATCGTACTTGAAAGTGGCAACTCAAGTTAACAACCTACCATGGAGATAGTTGCCTTTTATAAAAGAGAATAGATTGTGCCGTATTTGTGGGAGTTTTGTGAAAGCATTTGAAACTTTTTCTCAACAGAATAGATAATTAGATGGACTTTTCAGTTAGTGTTTTTTTTGAGTGCCTTCAGTATGAAGTACTTAATATGTTGGTATGCCAATTACCTCTTAAGATTGTAGAGAGATCAAGTATCAACTATTAGATCATCAAACTGTGTTTTTTGACGGAATCAAGCTTATAATATTGAAGAATCTAATTATCTACTTTAGGAGTTCGCTTAGTCATCAACACACCTTGATGAACTTTGTTTTTCAGCTTTACAACAATGGCATCAACTGACGAATTTGAGGACGGAAGCAATTCCGATATCAAACGGCGGAAATTAGATGAAGATGAAGATGACACGCAGATAGTTATCCAAAAGCTTGTGGAAGAACACGATGCGCCTCAAAGTTCTGACTGGATCAAGTCCCTGGTCCTAGACCTTGAAAGAGCAATCACCACCAATACTGAAAAACGAGATGAGTTTCCTGACGACCCGTTGAAATTCATGGAATCAGAGGAGCAGTTAGAAAAAGCAATTCGAGCTGTGAGTGCTTTAACAACGACAGATGATGACTTGTTTCAAGAGACCTATCTTCGGTTTGTAGAGGAGTTTGAATGCCACGTTTCGCTGATGCAGCTTTTGGACCATCCCAATTTGGATATCTGTTTGATCACCTGTGAGATTTTCACTGAGTTGTTGACTAGGGGTACTGAAGTTGGGGAGGAGGTAGAGAATTCTCTTACTACACGGTTATCCAGTGATAGTGATTTTGCAGACTATGTGATTCAATTGACAGACAAGATTGCAGAAATGGATCCCAAACAAATTTCATATATTCTGGATCTTTGCGAGGTTATTTTCATACAAAGTGACAATTCCATTCTTCGGAAACACATCTTCCCCAAATTGTTAGATATGAGTGTCTCTCGTAAACCACAACTGTTGCTACATGATAGATCAACGATTGCGGATTATTGTCAAACTTGGATGACTCAATACGAGTACCGTCAGGAGGTTTCAGCGGTCATTATCGAGAATATGATATCGCACCTCATGCAGTATCTCTCCAAAGAGCCAACCAAGGGAGATGAAGAGGGGCTGGCTGGGTTAGTCGGTATCATACTGGGGTTTGTTTTGACGTGTCCCTCAGGAAGGGCAAGGTTTGCTGAAGTCGAAGGAATGGATGCTATGGTTAAATTGCTGGGAGAGGGAACAGGAAGGTGGATCAAAAAGCAGTCAGCCACTATCATCAAGTGCGCCCTTGGATCGTACGATTCGTCTGATCTGGCGATGGTGTTTGTGCAAGCCAAGGGTCTAGGTGCACTTTTCCGTATTTTCAAAGCCAACAAGAACAAACTTTACACCAGTCACAGCGAGTATGGAGAGGCGTTATGGGCGATATATGGCTCATTGTTACGTCTTTTACCTTCTGATTCTATTGAACGAGTAAGAGCAGTGGCTAAAATGAGCTCGGAAAAGCTTCAATTGTTGTCAGAACTCCGTAATGACACCCAGGAGCAGGTGGATACATTGATCCCACTTTTGGAGAGCGCCAGGGAAAATGGCGAGGATGTGGACGAGATTATGGATGATATGGAAATGCTGGGAAGTAGGCTCGTGGTCACTCTAGATTTGATATTTGCATGGCTTAAGGTGGAGGGTGTCGATGTGCAGGTCGATACAAAGGTGCTCAAACGAGAACGGGAAGAGAAGGCTGCCTTTTTGGATATTGAGGGAGAAGGAGGAGAATATGAAGAAATCCTCAAGAACAATGCCGACGTGCTGGAAATGCTCGATTTTTTGTTGACCAAAATAGCTTAGGTTTACAGAGTCACCTCATTTTTGACCGTTTATCATTACTGAAAGAGCTAATCAAAGAACCTCTTGTACCATAGTAGCAATGGCCCCTTCGAATGTACAATAATTGAATTCAGTACTAATAAAGACTTCCTGAAAGTTTTGAGACACGTTAAATTATGAGGCTGCCAACTTTTAACAATGCCTTTTGTAACAATCAGAACCCTCATTACGAGGAAACCAAAAATTGTATACAGATTATTACAATACAAGAGACTTGGCCATTTCACATGTGGACATATTTTCAAGAACATTAAATTCATTGGTGGCTCTTACGTCCAGATTAGTATCATTGACTATGGCTATATACATTAGACCTTTCGAGCACGGTTGTACTTCTGGCAGTCTCGAAGCCATCGTCGGTAGTCCTTGAGGGAGCCAATTTTCTCTCCGTAGTAATCCGGCACGGGGTTGGATACGGACTGGAACTGAGGGTTGACTCGGTTCTTCTGGATATGTGACAAAAAGTCAGTCTCCTTAACCAAAAATGAGGGCCACTGCTTCGAATGGGTAGCCTTGAAGATCAATTGGCCAAAGGAGGGACCGATCAGGGAGCCCAGGAAACCAGCTGCCACCACAGCCAGACCAGCGGTTGTGAAGGCATCCAGGCCCAAAAACACATCCTGCTGCTCGAGATCCAGCTCGGTTTCAGAAATAAAGCCCCATGCAACCACAGAAGTGGCAATACCAGTAAAGATCGACGCCACAAAGTTGATCTGACGTCTTCGGGTTCGCATCTTCAAGAATCGTTCCCATGTGAGAGGCTCGGGGGCAGTAGAGGCAAATCGGGTCATGTGACCCACAGCGGGCCGAACAAGAGTCGGTCGCGCCAATGCAATTCGGTTTCTGAGAATTTGTAGAGACATGGTGTGTGTGGTATGGGTGAGGTGGAATGGTACGTTGGGTATAGATACTACAGGGTAACAGTTTGCAGTTTTTATGCATGACAAACCTTATATGATTTTTCTGAGAATCTATGCAAGATATTCATCATACAGCAGTACTTGAAGATGGTGAGTTCTAACGGAAGGGATGTTTCTATTTTTTTGTGTTACCCTGGATGCATGCCTCGCACACTCTACACTAGTGAGAGAGAAGTCTAAGGGCGGTTGTAGTTTATCAACGCAGGTCTGAAACTCGCACATTAATTGAGATGGTTTACTCCTAAAGACTTGTTATCCACTTCGCAGGTAAATGAATGCGCACAACATCAAAGTGTTTGTCTTCATTTTATAATGATTTTTCAATTGGGGCCATAATTCACAGATGGAGGCTCTCAAGGACTGACCCTAACTCAGAACCAAGGAAATAGCGAATTTCTCTACAAGGTGAAGCCCACCAAGAAAGACAAGGCTGCTGCCAAGCGTGAGAGACATCATGCTCGACTATCTAAACGAGGTGGAATTAGTAAAGATGATCTCAAACGGAAAAAGCCTATCACCGATAGGCCATTCGATTACGGTAACCCTGCTAAAAACGCTGCTGCAATGCGCCCCATCTCAAAGCCTGCGGCTTCTATAGGCACTCCCTTAGCTCCAGAAGATGTCGACGCTATGATGACTGACGGAGCTACCGCCAAGGAAATCAAACGACAACAAAGAGTTGAGGCTCGACGACAAAGGCTCCGTGAAAAGGAGACCCTTGCTGTTAATCTTGGCGATCTCCTTGAGCCCCTTAACACAGAGAACGGTGGCCGAACCCGAGCCAAGCTGGACCATACCCCTAACCCTCACAAGAGTGCTCGAGGAAAGGAGGCTATGATTAAGACTGAGACCCAACGGTTCAACACAATTCTGCATTCCAAAGAATATCAAGCTAGCCCCTTTGCTTCTCTGCGGGCTTACTTGAAGACCCAGATTCCTCAATCAGAAAAGAAAGACGTTGAGGATAAGAACATGAAGATGTGACGATGCATTGTTAATATTATTGGTACGGTTTACTAGAAACTTTATAGATTGTATGGTACTTTCAGTTTGTTGGGGTTGTTTAATTTGATAATACTCGATCTCAAGGTTTGTGGACGAAAGCCGTTAACTCGTCCTTTTGTGATACTATGAACTCGTAGAGTATAATGAACACCAATTTTTCTTTATACCATTTACTATTCTTCAAACACATCAGCCCTTTACAAGTATCTCGGAAGAACATAGAGGGCCTCTGATATCTGCACACCAATACACACATCCTCATTTTGCTGGATTCCTGTGCTCAACGTATGCATCAGTTGAGAGGATGGTAGCATTTTGAGAAAGGGAATCAGGATTTTGACAAGTCCCCTGTAGCATGATACAGTTAATTGCAATCACCCGACTTATCTATTTCGGTGAAAATTGAGCAGCTGT
Source organism: Yarrowia phangngaensis (assembly GCA_900519005.1). NCBI lineage: Eukaryota > Fungi > Ascomycota > Dipodascomycetes > Dipodascales > Yarrowia > Yarrowia phangngaensis. The sequence goes on along the minus strand of ULGR01000001.1, from coordinate 829,888 downwards.
AAATGTACTTTAAAACTGTGTAATAGTAGTATTCGGAATAGCTTAAGGAAAAATGTACTCAACGAGTGATAGGTATCAAGCAATTTTTAACAAATGATCAATAAACGAAGTTGAGTTTCAGCTTAGACTGGTAGTGTTGATTATCATTGCGTCCACGCCATATTGTAGCACAGGCTCCAGTGACGAAAAGTATAGTAGAAAGCATAACAAATAAAAGGGGGAAATTTGGCTGAAAACCCTGCTGTCTTGACATTAAAATACATGTTGAAGCGATTATACTGCCACACTTCCCATATTAGACATTGTTTGCTAATTAAGGCCAAGTAAGATTGTGCGCAGACCGTAATTTCTTTCGAAACAGATACACGCCTCTTGTTTATCGTGATCTACCTTTAATAGACATGACATTTTTAAACCATCAGCTCAATTGGTTTTCAAACCAACTTAGATTATTAGACAGCAAGCTGGTATCTCTCTTCGTTCAAAATCTACTGAATGACTATCTTCATTTAACCTATCTCCTGTTGACTGTCAAATAACTTCATCCAGGTATAGGGTATTATTTGTTAAGAAAGTCTATTATCCCAGTTGAATGGCATTTATTTTTTTATTATTTTTCCCATTTTATCACATCTTTTTAAATTTCATTTTAACTTTCAGCATTGGGGACTGGTTCCCCAAATTAGCTTTTCATTTTCATCATGTACAGAAAGCTTATTGTAAAGATGGACTCTTGAAACAAGAAGGATCCTTTGGAGCGAAGTCCCAAAATTAACTTATTGTTGGGTAACCTGGAAAGTGACGGATCAATGAAACTTGTTAGATTACAAGATGATGCAACAATGTTCTATATATAGGCTGGATTTTGGGGAATACGTGTTTACAACGATTGTCATAAGGAATGTAAGATGTGGTAGTAAATTTCACTTTCATTGCCGCTTAATCGTCAGCACAGATGAACTTGAGCAGCTTAAATACATAATCATTACCTTTGTTTCATCAAAATCATGCAATAAAGTACAGTCTATATTAGTTGGCGTGGTAAAGAATCTCGGGGAGATCTTCAATCTTAATCTCGCCATGGATGATACCCCAAGTGGACTCAAACAAGGGGAAGTCCTTCTGCATGTTCTTGTAAAACAGCAGCTCATGGACCTCATTACAAGTGATGACTCCCTGAGCAGACTGGCCATTGAGAAGCTCCTTCTCAATGTCCTGGATGGATTTAGTGCCGTTGGCACGGCCATACTCTCGGCCGACCTTGAAGTTTCGGCCACCAGCGCAAGAGGTAATGAGATCAGCAACACCAGCAGACTCGACTGTGAGGGTGTTGATATCAGTTTCAGGGAAGAATCGCTTAGAGAAGTTGATCATCTCCAACATACCTCTTCGCATGATGGCGGCCTTGGCGTTATCTCCCCAGTTTCTACCCTCCACGAATCCAGCGCAGATAGCTACCACGTTCTTGAGAGCTCCTCCAATAGACACACCAGCTACATCCTGGACACATCGCACATGGAAGTAGGGTCGGTGAAACAGTGACTTGAGAATGTCATTGTTGACATCACCGTTAAAGTAGTCACGGGGCTTGTTGTAAGCCACAGTAGTTTCAGAGTACTTCTCCAGGGCAATCTCAGTAGCCAGGTTAGCACCAGACAGGACTCCACAGTGCATGCCAGTCTCAGCCTCAATGACATCGGACAGAAGGAATACACCCTGGGGAGTCACATCCAGACCCTTAAGACAGGAGATGGCTCGTGCACGGGGCTTCACATGACCCTTCAGTTGCTTGCAGACGTTGGTCAGGAACTGGTGGGGCAGGTTGAAGATGATGATGTTGGCGTCCTTGACAGCCTTAATGAGATCAGGCTCGGCAATCAGGTTAGTAGGAAGCTTGATTTTGGGGAGGTATCGAACGTTCTCATGCTCGGTGTTGATGATGTCTGTTAGGTTTTTGCCATTGATCTGTTCCTGTCGCACCCACATGTGGACTTCAGGGTCAAAGAGGTCATCTAGAGCAGCGTTTTCAGATACGATTTTGGCAATTGTGGTTCCCCTGAGTTAGTATGCAAACAAAGCTTGAGAGAAGTACGTGGTTGTACATTACGTAACCAAGAAAAATCAGAGCTACATCTGAGCAATTCCCATTTAGGGGTCTAGTGCCATAATGCAGTGATGCCTTGATGCCTTGATGCCTTGATGCAAGTGCGGGGAGACATTGGAAGCAAGGCACCTAGGGCATCATTTTCAGGCCTCATTTGGACATTGTGTGATACTAATTATCACCCCACTTTAACTGGTTTGTACTCACCAATTACCAGAACCCACTACGGCGACTTTGAAGGGGGTCTTCTTGCTATTTGTGTTGTTGGTGCTAAGGGGAGCAGAGTGGCTGAGAAGCCGAAGCTGCTGCGAAAGACGGTTGACGGCTGACATGTGTGTGTATTTGAAGGTGTGCTTGGATGAACAGAGTAACGCTCTCATCGGCTTGGGGGGGCAGGGTCTACGTTTATATCCTGATGAGATAATTTTCGTCGATAAAGTTACCTTAAAGCATCCTGCACGTTTAGGTTTGGCACAAAAGGGCAGATGGATGGATTGTTGGGGCAGGATACCCCTCTATATTGGGCGGGTGACATTAGTGGGGAAATTAAGCGGATAAAGAGCTGAATCAGTGCTTCAATCGAGATGATGGCTCATGTTAACAAAAATAATAATGTTCAAGGCTTCATCTATAACCGTATCTCTCCTTGTCAGTATTCGTTACAATCTGTTGAGTTAATCCCCAATAAGGTACATTAGAGCCGAGGAGGATGGTGGAGGCAGCTGTAGTGTGTAAAGCGGGGTGCACTGCTAAGGCGAGCATGCGTAGGGCAGCGTCATCGTGACTTGGCCGATACAACCTGCCTTTGATGATGACATGCGATCTAGCCCCTTCTTGGAGATGGCCTGACACAAGGATCTTGTTCGTTGTTGTGGCCCATTAAGCTCTCAGTGCTTTGTTGGAACGCCCAAAAAAATTCGAAGGTGCATGTGAAGACCCAAGCCTGAGGGACGTTAGCGCACATGCACACCACCTCGGCTTAATTCAACGTATCACAACCAGGGCAGGGAAAGATAAGGCTGCTGCCCACAAGTCAATAGAAGCAATCTGACGCAGGCCATGCATCAGCCTTGCTACCAATGAAAATTCTGCATAGTGATATGTGGGTGACAATGGGGTAGATTTTCAAATTTTTATATCTTTACAACTCTCATATCTTCTAGGGTTTGATGTTAGCTCATTTCTAGACTGGTGAGGATGTGATGGACGTGAAAAAATAAATAACCTTTGGACCACACCTTAATTTCATGCATAATTTTATAGTCATGCACACTCAAATAGAAGTCAAATGGAAATGATGAACGGTTTCCTTTTACGAATCCGCAAAAAAATGAGTGGTTGACATGAGTTAATGCCAAAAAAAAAAAAATACTTGACGTTTTTCATTGTAAATTCCCGGATATAGCACCCCTTTAATTAATCCGAACCGAGGCATTGTCTCACTAGTTCGGATAAATAAACAAAGCATTCTTTTTCAAATGACGCAACGCCCTAAGTTTTCAAGCTTTTGGTTTTAATCACAAGACTGCAGCCTGCCGTAGTGTGGGGAGGGGGGGTACATACAGGAATCTTGTTCTCGGAGTGTTTCGGATGGTGCCGGGTGGAGAGAGTCTGAGCACGATAATACTGAGTTGGGAATCATGGCCTGTAAGCAATGTAAACGGGGTGTCTGATTGGTGCTGAATAACGGAAGTCGGCATTTTGAAAATTCTGAAGTGGTTCAGGAATTTGATTGGTCTCATAAGGAATCGTAAGCATTCCATTATTTCGGGCCTCAGTTATCTTCAACGGCTGACAGCCTAAGGAGGTGTGATCTCCATGATCTGACAAATAGTTGACTTTATGAAATAGGTAAGGCACTTGTTTAATTCCAACTTTGCCATGGACTGTATATCGTATATCTCTCCTGTTATGGGATTTCCTGCCCTGCTTATACTTGTCAAATATTATCGCATATTTGGAACTTAGATGCAGTGTTTTGTGAAAGAACGATACCCCAGATTCTCCCTGAACAGCAAGTTGTTTTGAGATCCAACACATTATCATGCCCAAAAGAGCCGAGGTACATCATCCGCTATTCTAGCTAGAAACCCAATTAAAAGGTGAAAAATGCGAAAAATAGCATACTGATATCGGTAAAGTGTCAATAAAATCAGACAGAAAGTGGACTTCAACCGAGATTCATATCGGATTACTCAATTCAATATTTGTCCTTTATTGAAGAAGTTCGTGTTTTTTTTGGTTCTGTCTATTAACTTTAACCCTAACACTTCATTTGGTAGTCACGTGACTGGTTCTCGCTCGCAATGTTGGCAGTTCCGATTTATGGTTGGATTATTGCAGTGTATTGGATATGAATGCACTACATGCATGGCAGGCTCAACACTTGTTTGTGAAGACATTTGAATTTCTACAGCTACTTGGGTTCAGAATTATTGATCCAGGCCCAGTCTCATAAAATCCAAAAGGAAAATTAAATCAATCTTAGATGTAAATTATGTCAATTTAATGAAATTCAAGTATCCCCAAGTTCATATGAGCAAGATTGAATCTCTACCACACAATTTGCTAATCAGCAAAAAATAAAAAAGGGATAATGGTAAAGACAAAGAAATTAATCGTAAAGAAACTCTTTGACTGTGCAGAATGTGATAGATATTCTTGCTCTTAGAACACCTGATGCTGACTTTGTCCAATGTGGGTATCTCTTCCAATGACGAGTCGGATTTTAGGACAGAATACCTGTACCTATTCGAACGAAGCATGACCTCACTTACCCGTGTTCTAATCAACTTTGCCGGGTATCACTAGCTAAATTTAAATGTGCGTCTTATGGGGTAAAAACAATACGGCCAAACCCATGCAGAAGGAGATGCAGGCAAGAAAAAAACACGAATTGAAAACATAGGCGAGAGAGTGTTTGTAAACGTTTCGAATTTGAAACTGAACCTGGGGAGCCAATTGGTTGATGAACTCGACATTTTTTCTAACCTTGAGCTGTAGTTCTGGATCGGTGATAATCTTGGGAAGCTCAGCTTGAAGGTGTGATTGAAGAATGTGGGAAACTCCATTCACACCCAAAACAGAGCCTAATGACCGAAATAAGTATATGACGCCAATTGATGAGGCTGTATCAGCTGGGCCTATTTGGCAAGTAAGACCAATCAGAGTTGTGACAAGAATGATCCCATGAGCCAGGCCCTGCCATGTCAAAGTTGCAGCTAGATGAATTTCCACAGTCACACCGGGAGAGTCACGTGGAGTAGAGCTGCTAATAAGAGACCCCAGAGAGAGGCAACTACACCCAACAATCAATAAACCAGATAAAAACACCTTGGGGTATCGCTGTCTGGGGTCTTTTTTCAAAATCATACCTGTGATAACTGAACCAAGAGAGACTCCAAATGAAAGAGGTATTAATCTTGCTCCTGCAGTGGATGCTGATTCAGAAAACACAACCTGAAGGAATACAGGGGTGTAATAGATGATTGAGTATTGCGTGACTGTTGTGAAAAACACACTTATACACAGCAAGGATGGTTTCAGATTTCGAAAAACTGCCTTTGTCATAATTGGTTCAGGAGCAATCCTGGTTTCCACATACAAAAAAACCAACAAAGAGATTACACTCCCACTAAACAGCGAAATTGCACTAGACGGGATATTGATACCCAACAAGAGTAAAGTGAGAAATGACACTACCGACACAGATCCCAGTAGATCGATACGCTGAAGAGTTGGGAGATTTCCTTGTCGGCCCACCACACTAATGTTGACATAGGAGTAGACTAAAACAGAGCTTACCAAGACAAGGGGAACTTGCAAAGAAAACATGCATCGCCACCCCAGATGATCAGCTATGAGGCCACCCACTGGAGCTCCCAGCATGGAACCAACCCCGAAATTGATGTTTGCATATCCTTGGAACATTCCTCGCTCCTCCAAAGTTACAATATCACTGACAACAATTGATGACATTGCTGCTAAGCCACCTCCTCCCACACCGGTAATGGCGCGTCCTACAATAAGCCAGTTAAACGACGGTGAATATCCGCAAAGAATGTTCCCCAAAGCAAAAAAGAAAGACGCAAATAGCAGCATCTGTTTACGGCCAAAAACGTCACTCAACTTGCCGTATAGAGGTTGGAAGGCGCAATTAGTGAGTAGGTATGCCGTTGCAACCCACGCGACATTGTCAGATTGGTTGAGGTCAGCTCCAACCCGATTTAGGGTGCTAGCAACAATGGTACCATCAATAGCACAAAGAAAAGCACCAATATATAGAGCTGGTAAAATAGCCGCACGGTTGTATTTGTGTTTTAGCTGTTCACGTGAGAGAAGTAATGGAGTCTGTTCTTGTGGGTCGTTACTCATGGTTTCATGAGAGGGAGGATATAGTTTAGAGTTCAATTCAGGATTTATGTCTGCAGACAATAAGGTCCTTTGTTCTGAGACAACGTTATATGGAACTTTATATGCCAGTTGACAACATGGAGTACAGGAGCCATACAATGTAATTTCTTACAAATGGCTGATCTAAGATCATTTTTAGAATATCAATGACGTGTCTTCGCCCTTCCCTTCACATAACTTGCGGTATGGTATGAGAGGGTAAAAACGATATCCTGTTAAATGGTCCACGGCCTTTTGTTTAGATAGGAACTTGTTTCATATTAGATAAGGACGAATTTGCTTCATATAGTTGTTGGGCAATTTGGTGAGTTTGATTTGTTCAGTTGTTGAGGTGGTGTTCATTCTTGTTGACTTCAACAAGTTGAAAGCAAACGACTGGGGCGTTGGGGTGAGACTATTTTTATTTTATTTTTTTCATGATTTCATGAAGTTCAAATGATCCTAAAGGGGTTTCTCTCGACACCATTAAAACCCTCAAGTTCCTGTTTAGGGGGATATATTGTCATTTCTAGTTCTCTATTCCGTTAGGATATCCTAAGAGAGCAGAATGAACACTACAAATCGCTTTTCAATACTTTATTTTACCAAAAATGGAAAAATAATTTCATCTCAAGATGTCCACTTCAATTGCTCACCATGGTCCTCACCAGATCAAAATAAAGTTTGGCTTGAAACTCCCATCAGATTACCTAAGCAACTGTGCATAACCTTCCAATCACCTAGCCTCTCTTGCGAGACAATACACAACCATGTTGAGACGGCTAGCTCGGGTCAATTCTCCCGCGTTGAGAAGATATACCACGGCTGGCTCGCGTGATACCAATATCGGTACAGGTCGAGTTTTTGGAACACAGGAGATCGATCTATTTAACCGTCCCAAGGCCCATGAAGAAGTTGCGCTGGAACCATCAGAAACTGCTCTAGTGGACCGAAAGGTTGCCATGGAGCCACGCATTTCCACTAAATTGATCCAGCAAGTTCGACAACTATTTCCTGATCAAGATTCTTTGCACGCTCGTGTGTCATTGGCTGACTCTGTGGGAAGAACCAGAATTGGTATAGTTCCTTTAGGACCACCTGATATGACAATAAAGAAGCGCAAAGAGGCTAATATTCTGAATGCGCTTTTGGCCGATCCATTGGCATCTGATCAGAAATGGTATGATGCGTTTTTGGCCCGAATTCCCTCGAAGGATATTTTGCTAAGCCCAGGTAAATATGAAGGACATGGAACGCAAAATTCCAGGTGGGATATGAATCTACAATCACCATTTTTGCAGGAGATGGATGTAGATATACTCGAGGCCACTTCGTTTGCTGATTCATTGGATAATATCAAAGAATGCCATTGGATTATTTATGTTGGGGAAGGAGAGGGTCTCCGATCGTGGCCAAGCATAAACGTTAGAGATTTGGCTCAGGATGATTTTGTATCTACTGCAAATGCCCTCATCACTGTGGATTCGGAGAAGGCGTTTGAAGCAGTTTCCTTACTTAAAGCTTCTCCTTCAAACTCCCCCAAATACCTCGAACTTTGGCTGAAGTCCAATTTTGAGCAGCTTTCACGTGCCATTAAACGGATGTCAGCCAATCATGATCGAGCCCTAACTTATAGTATTTATACCACCTGCCGTGATCTGTGTGCTTCTGATGCATCCAAGGAGTCACTGATGAGCACAGAAGCAGAAACTATCAAATCCTTGAGATCCGAGTGGTCTCGAAATGCACACAGAGAATTGCAGACTGTGCTAAAACAGCAATTGCAACACTGGAGACAGAAGGAGTTGCCATGGTATAAGCTCTATTGGCGAGTTGATGATGTGGATCGTGTGACTCGAGATTTCCTAGAATATGCGTTCCTCCCTGCATCGCGACAATCCATGTGCTACCTCCTCGGTAGAATTGACGGATTTGCTTGCACGTCTGTTTCCAGCAACCCCGAGTTTCTGCCAGATGGGATATACAGCTTATCTCCAGTAGAGAGTTTCAATAACCCAGCTGATGATTTCATTGGACAAACCCTGGAAGAGCTGGATGACACTTTGGTATCAGGATTGCATTCTCGGGCGTACCATGAGTTCCTCAAGGTGGTTCTAGGTATCCAACTCCCCACTGTGGTGATCCCCATGCTTGGAGTCTATCTCTATGATCTATCTCTTTACAACATGGGCTCTATTGCGGCATTTGGTATTGTTTGGGGCTGGATGAAACTACAGAAGAGCTGGGATGCGCTGTCTAACGATTTCTGCGTTGGCGTTTTCGAAAAAGCTCGTGCCAGCATCAACTCTTGTGAACAATTGATTTGGAGCAGATGGGAGGCTAAGGCCATTGAGGAGAAGGACCGTGTTGAACAACGAAAACAGTTGGTAGCACGAATGGAGCAGGAACTGACCAAGTAGATGTATATAGGACTGTATGTTTGATGATTACTAATAGTTGAGGGTCAATAAAGTACACCTAATTCATTTATAGGATTCTATCTAAGCGCTGTCATCCATTCTGTCAGGGTTCTTCTTTAGAATGACCACACCTTCAAGAGACGATGCAAGGGAAATGTACTCATCGTCTTCTAGTTCGGCACGTTCTCCATGACTCAGTAGTACTGGAGTGCTATGTGTAACCCATCCAGTGATGGTTTTGGGCTTTCCTGCTTGTCCAACTGTATCGACAGCCTGTCCAACTCTAACAGGCACCTTGAGAGGCTCGAGGTTCTCGTCCAAAGTGATAAGCATGCGAGGTCGAATTGCGTTAGTGAGCCAGAACAGCATGGAGTGGTTGTCAGCCAAAACAAATGACTTGGGGTCGATCATGGTCACCAACAGAGTCACAAGGGATGCTAACGAAACCTTAGACAAGATCTGGCGGTCAGTGTGGAAAGGGCTGAGTGTGAGAGTACCCTTACCAAGGTAGAGCAGACCTTGAGCGATTCTGACAGTGAAAAGTCCATCAGGATCCTTAGAGTAGTAAGAAGCAAGTTGTCGGAGCAGCTGAGCCAGACGAGCGTTGTTGGTACCAGCGCCGACCAAACCCATAGAGAAGATGGAGTTAAGAGCAACTTCCATGTCAGCGTCGTGTGAGTATCGAGACAAAGTGTCAAAGACCTTCATCTGAGCGTTTGAAGAAGACACCAGGCCCATGGCTAGAGGAACAGCCCGCTTGACTTGCGCATCGCCATAATGCATGAGATGACCAAAGTGTCGCAGAACCATCTCCTGACCGATTTCCTCCCCCATGGCCACAATGGCCAGACCAAGAACCGAATAAGCCTGATGGGAGGAGGCCTCTTCGTCCTGGGTAGTATCAGCGGGTTCAGCTTCCTCAGCATTCTCTGCGGCAGTGTTTGTCTCGGCATTTTCACCAGCTTCTCCAGCTTCGGCATTCTCGACACCCTCAGACGATTCACCAGCTTCACCGCTCTCAACGGCATTCTCAGCTGCACTGTCGGTTTCTCCTCCAACACAATCATGGAGCAACTTCTGGATTTGAAGGACATTTCCGGTTCCAGCATAGGCGCACACTGTGATAAGAGTCTCACAAATTCGACCAAGAGGATGCTCAATGGCTCGAACAGTCTCAACTGCCTCCTCAATCTCTTCGTACTTTCCAATAAACAGCAGGGCCAAACCCAGAGCCATGAATCTTGCCCACTTATCAGAAAGCTGGATGGTATCACGCTCCAGAAGAGAGCCCAGAAGTGCAGAAACAACATCACCGTTAGCTGAGCCGACAAAGATGTGACCCAAAGAAAGAGCAGCCATAGCAGAAGTCTTCATAGTCGCGTCTGTATCTTGAACAAGAGGGAGTAGCATCTCCAGCAGATCTGTTCGTCTCGATCCTGCATAAGCAATACCAAGACCCATTACAGCAGACAGCTGGTTGAGATGGTAGGCGTTACCGTTGTTGGAATCAGAAGGACCTTCAGTGATATAGTCTCCCAGAAGAGCGAGAGCAGCATCAGTTTCGTCATAGACTCCAGCAGTGACAATACCCATTCCCAGAATAGCACCTGCCTTGATTTGGGCTTCCTGGGAGTACGCATACTTATCAAGCTGCTGAAGACCTCTACTGAGATCCCACTGGAATAGGGAACCCAAAGAGGCTGTAGTAGAGTACATTCCAGTCTGCTTGGTTTTGTAGATCCACGCTCCAGCAGTAGCTTCGTCCTCTTCTTCCTTACCTTCGTTGGTCAACAGTTTGTCAGAGGAGTAGGCGCAGTTGACAAAGGAGTTGACAAAGGAAGCAGCAAGGTTCTGTTTGGCTGAATCAAAAGCTCCAGACATGATGATATCGCGAGAGTTTTCCAAATGGCTCTTATAGATATCTTCAGGCACCTTGGGGTCCAGAAGGTTCAGTTCCTTGGTAAGGTATCGGAAATGATCAGCCAGAAGGGCATTTGACATGCATTCTTGAACACCCTCGTTATCCACGTCGAAATAGCATTTCTGTCGTGCTAGGATGAAAGCTAGTTGTTTCTGGAGCAACTCATCCGATGAGGCTGCGTCCATTACCGATTTGATTAGGTCAGTGTCATCCAACCGGATGGCCAGAGCCAGAGCCTGAGGCAGCTGCTGATGAGCCAGGTAGATGGCGTAAGCGGTGTGAAGAAAGGCCACGTCGTCAGGAGGTGCCAACAAAGGTACACAAGCAACCATATATTGACATACTCGAGAATAGGTGGTTTCATCTACGTGTTGAGGTAGGTGTTCAACGGCCTCAATTTCCAGCAGTAGATCAACAGCATCGGCTTCGGCGTTATGTTTGAGGAAAAAGGGCACCAGCTTGATACCCAAGTTTCTCACATCGGCAGCCAGTGGCGTATATGAGTTGAAGCTGATTTTGCCGGACTTGACGGAGCTAGCGGAGTTTACGTCGCTCTTGGTGTCCTTCTCAGCATCACCGTCACCTTCCTCAACCTGCTGCATTTGGTACTCCTCGCCAATTTCCAGGGCAAGGTGGCGAACATACTCGTGGCCCCATGATCCCAGGTCATCTGTGGACGACAAAAGCCGGAACTTCAGGGCATCCCGCTTACCGTCACCTGAATAGGTCATTGCCAACACAGAAAGCACGTCAGCCAGGAGCTGCTTGAGTTTAGCATCACCCCAGCTCTCGTACAGCTCAGCCAATTGAGGGTAATGAGGTCTCAGGAACTTGAGAGGCTTAGGCACAGCCGTCATTGATGATGTAGATGTTCGGATAAAGTTCTTCAGAGCCTCAAGAGAGGGCTCGTATAGCTTCTTGTCCTTCTCAGTGAGTCTCTCCACCAGCATCTCCAACTCAGACTTTAGTTTCTCATCCTCCTCGCTGAGCTCCTCCTCATCCTTTCGCAGCGATTTTTTATTCTTGTCATTGTGTTTGTCGGCAGGTTTGTCGGATACCGCGCCGGTTTTTCCATCGTGTTCTTTTCCCCCCATGATTGATCTGGTTGAAGTGGTCGTGGTGGGATGTGGTGAGGAAGGTTATAGAAGGTGAAGGTTAGGGATTGGGATGTGAGGCCAAAACGGTGACATTCATAACCCTAATGACATATGGGAACAGAAGATGAATTTTTAGGTATATATCTGAAAACGGGAGTACTTCGAAATCGGTCCTTCTGGTGTGGCATAAAGTAAATTGGTTAATTGTTTATCATTAGGCGAAAGACTCTTCTTTTGTTGAACCGACTTAGTTCAACAAAGTATTTTCCATTGAGCAGGTCTTTGATATGCCTAATCACTCAGAATACTACAGCAAAAAGAAGTAGGATAGAATAAATTGAGAGTACAGGCCTGACAACTGTCGGTCTATTAGTTATTCTTCCTAAGGAGTTGTCAATGATAACTTCATGTTCAACAGGTATGCTTCATCTACAGTTTTGAAGGATCTACTGCAAACAGCATATATATATTTTTTTCTCTTTTGACGATATTTTCAACACTCGATATTTTTTTATTATCCGTCCCACTTGGTATCCTTTCCTTGAAATTACGACATCAATACCTTAACCACTTAATCTACGAGTAATTAGAAATTTAGTATGACACCTATTCGTCTATTAATAAAAGGTTGCTCTAACACTCCCACTAATGTACCATTTATGTGGAATGGAGCACAATCTAGGGGTTTCGATTGTCACCGTATTGGTGGTCAGTCACATCACCCCATTTTCTCAGCTGCATCCAGTACCTCTTTTATGCATGAAGCCATCTCTTCTTGCCCATCTCGCCACCCATGCTCCAGGAACCCATCAATTTGCCCAAATGGCTGGATGAAAACCAGCATCTTCTCAAGCCGCCCGTCAACAATTACTGCATCCAACGGGGTGGCTATACCGTTATGGTGAGTAGACATGAGGCGTAGAGTAGTGTGAACAGAAAGGACGAAATTATCACAGTTTCTGCTCTGGACTTGTTTTCTTCTGTGGACTGTGTCATCAGGCTAGATAATGGCATTCACTCTGTTATTGTACCATTGAGCGCGAAATTACCAGGTTTATCATTTGGGTAGCTTCATCAAGAAATCCAAGTGGGCGTGAACATTGATCACACTGCTGTTTGAAATGACGCTTCTAACACAGGTTGTGGGAGGACCAAATGAAAGAACCGACTACCACATCAATCAAACACCAGAGTGGTTCTACCAAAAAAAGGGCCACATGACTCTGAAAGTGGTAGATGATGGCGAATTCAAGGATATCACCATCAACGAAGGTGATATCTTTCTGTTACCTGGTAATGTGCCTCATAACCCTGTGCGGTATGCAGACACCATTGGAGTGGTTGTAGAGCAGGATCGTCCCAAGGATGTCAAGGACGCTCTAAGATGGTACTGTCCCAATCCAAAATGTCGTAAGATTGTTTATGAGAACTCATTTGTGTTGACAGATTTGGGAACTCAGATCAAGGAAGCCATCCAAGACTTTGACAAGTCTATCACCAAACGGACCTGCAAATACTGTGGCACAATTGCCACTTCCAAACCTTGAACATGAAGAGGCAATGGCAATTGCAATTGCGAAAGGGGGCGACGGGCATGGGTGATGAGTCCGTTCTAGTTCAGAATTGTAGTAGCAATAGATTATTGATTTGCCGGCACGACATCTGCCTGCCTCAAATAAGTTTCTGAACTTAGAGTTTTCAAACTTCGTGTTTGGTATCATGGACCGATTAAGTCCTTTGAATGTGTATATATGACTATTTGAAACCAGACCTGTTGTCAAGAAACTTTTTTGTAAGGAAAAGAAAGATATCGCTTGCTTTTTTAAGAAGTAGTGTATGATCTTGTAGCAATTGTAAATTATTTAGTGTTTGATATTTCATCCAATCATTTTTTTATATTGTCAAGTTTTCCACAGGAAGGGTCTGTAGAGAAAAGAAGGTATTTTATACATCGTCTGTTCTTTAAACATAATGATAAAATACGAAAAAGTGAGCCAAACCAATATACACACACCCTAGAAAAACTGAAGGTAAATGCAAATGTGTAATTTGATTATTCTGTTGACAGTTTTGTTTTACAGATTTGACTTGGCATGAGAATATTCATTAGAACCTCCAGGCATTTCATTGAACAAACTTCATGATTGATATGCAGTCAATGAGAAATATATTCTCCAGTCATGCTGATGCTATACATGTCCTCTAAGAACCTTTACGTTCAGAGTGATCTAATGAGAAACTAGTCAAAGTGTGACGAACAGTAAACAATATCGAAAGTTGATAGTATGTCAATAACAGCAAGTTGAAAAGTTGAAGCCTTTCAGGGTTGCGCAACTATCGATAATGGTCTGCTCTCCTTCTTGAGTTGATAAGAATTTGATGCGTACCTTTTGAGGTTGCACAACTATAACTGTTGCACAAGAAACCAAATATTCAACAGATTGGTAAATTAACAACAAAGTTTATTTATATCACAGTATTTCGAAAGCTGAAATTAGAGTTTTGACATACATATATGAATAGTGTTAAGGTTTGAAAATTAAATTACAACCTGTACATAGATATTAACCTTAATCTAAGATTATTCTTAACCTAATTATATACAAATCCCTATACCCTCATTACGTTGTGTGTGTTGGTGGCAGACACAAGTTTTGCTTTCACCGTGAAACCAAAAAAAGATTTTTCTGTTTCACCCGAACACAGATTAAGAAAAATATAAAGCTAAATATTACACGAAACCTTGATGATATTTATAATTCTTCAAAGGTAATGACGGTCTTGCGAGACTTAATCCATCACACACTATCTCCAAATTTCCCTGATTATGGAAAAAAATTCAGTGTTGTCTACATTCAAAATTAATCAGTCTGAATATTCAAGAAGGTATATTAAAAATAGTCGTAAGTAGTCTAGTTGCTAAACTCGTCATTGAACGCCCTCTGAAGCCACACATACATCCTATCATAAACCATAGCTTGGGCGTTGTGGAAATAAATACTATGATCGGAATCCGGGTAAACATGCATATCATAGTTATCCACTGCTGACAAGTCAAGATTGTCCACTAGCGACAAAGTGTTCTGAATATGCACGTTATCGTCACCAGAGCCGTGGATCACCAGGAATCGTTCATTGGCAGCTAGGGCAGTCATGTTGTGTACTGCGCTAGCTTCATAACCCTGGTTGTTATGCTGAGGAGTATGCATGTATCGTTCAGTGTAAACAGAATCATAGAATCGCCAGTCAGTAACAGGAGCGACGGCCATTCCGAATCTGAAGGTTTGGCCAGCATCAGCTTCGAGAGTCTTCAGAGTACAATATCCTCCATACGACCAACCCCAAATTGCCATATGGTTCGCATCCACATACTTCTTCTGAGCCCATAATTTGGCAGCAGAGATCTGATCAGCAGCTTCTCGCCGTCCCAGATCGTCTCGTACCACAGAAAGGAACTCTCGGCCCATGTATCCTGTGCCTCTTCCATCGACAGTGACGACAATGTAACCCAAGGAAGCGGCTACACTCTTTTGGAAGTCAATATTGAATTTTTTTGCCACAGTCTGTGAGCCTGGTCCTCCGTAGACAAAGAATAATACAGGATATTTCTTCGATTCGTCGAATCCTGGTGGCAGAATTTCGACAGCATTGGCAAGAATGGGATCTTCGGCTGTTCCCACATTAATTTTAGAATAATGAGAAGTAGGAACAGAATAACCAGCCAAAGTGTTTTTGAGCATGTCATTATTGACGACTTTGGGGGCGTCCAATGGTGAAGTAGTATGAAGATCAATAATTTTCTGGTATGGAATATCAGGACCATCATAGTTTAGGAGGGCAAACCTTCCATCACTGGAAAAGGATACGTCAAAGTAAGCCTCTTCAGAATCGTTGGTAACTGCCTTAAGGTTTGATCCATCAATTTGAACTGAATACAAGTGTCTTTCTGTAGAGTCTCTTTTGGTTGAGAGGAAGTAGACAGTTCCAGTGTTAGGGTCATACGAAGACGGAGCATCAACAACTTCCCAGTCTCCTGAGGTCAGCATCACTTTAGGTTCAGATTCTCCAAAAACGAAGTATGCCAAGTGGTTGTACCCTTTGTTGATAACAGTATCAATATAGCCTTCTTGAGAAAGTCCCAGGCTGGAGTTCTTAGGGATAATCTTTGATGACCGAACAGTTTCAACCCAACCGCCATCCAACTTGAGGACATTGGTTTCTCGTAGAGTTTTGGCGGCATATCCATCATTTGCATCCACATGGATAATTTTGAGGACATCAGCTTCCCGATCTGAAGCTCGGATCAATGCGATTCCTGTTTGTGACCAAATCACATCGGAAATTATATCATCACTAGCCAAAGGTTTATTAATAAAAGTGGTAGAATCCTCCTCCACATTGAAGAAGGCCATCTGGACTTCAGGGTTAGGGGAACCGGGCTTAGGGTACTTGATTGATCGCATTTCAGGGTATGCCTGAGGTTTGGGATCTTGAACATAATAGGGGATTGTGAATTCCTTGACTTTTGTGTCATCGGATCTCAAGAAAGCTAAATGCTGTCCATCTGGGGACCACCAAAGCGCGGAATCTCCAGACAAGACTTCCTCCTCATACACCCAATCAGGGCGACCGTTGAAGATCTGTTCACTTCCATCATCTGTGACTTGAACAGTTTCATACTTGTCTACATGGGTGATGTAGACGTTGTTTTCGTACACAAATGCTACAGACTTTCCATTGGGTGACCAGGAAGCCACGGCGATCTCTGCTTTATCATTTCCTTTCAAGAGAGGTTGGACAGTTTTAGTTTTAATATCAAGAAGCCAGTAGAGTCCAAAAGAGGAGTGTCTGTAGTTTTTCTTCCTATCAGTGCTGAAAAGAGCCTTATCCAGGTCTGGTCGTAATAACAAATCGTCAATTCTCAGTTTTTGGTCCTTGTAATCAACGAATGAATCAGTAATTTCAATCTCCTTTTCATCGTCTCCAAATGTCTTGACCACATAATTCTGGTTTTTCACCAAGTAAGCTCCTTCCAGATTGTCAGCCTCAATCCATTGAACGCTTTTCTTCTCTGGTCTGAAAGTTCCCATTCGCACGCTTTCCGGAGTGATCACCAGTTTAAAGCTGTCATCTGGGATCTTACCGCCAGAAGGAGAAATGATTGCTGTCTTCGTTCTGACATCCTCCTCAAGGCCGAATCCAGTACCAATCCACATAACAATCACAACCATGGAAAGGAGTCCCCAAACAAGGAATGCCGAAAATGCGATCTTTTTGAACCATTTCTTGAATTTGCCATGTCCGCCAGTGATTTTTCTTCCTCTTCCTTGAAATGATTTTCCCATCTCCAAATCCCCATTGGATACCAGGAGACTATTCATGGCTGGGTCTTCATTTTGTTTGATTCGATTGATTTGATCGAGCTTTTCGAACAATGAAGAGGTAGATGATCGAGGAGACCCTCCTGAAGGGTCCAATTCGATATCTTGCATTAGAGAAGAGTGAAAGTTAAATATGGAGTGGTGGGGTAGATAACTTGTCGGGAATGATGTCCTGCTGTTACAGGAGTGTTAGTGATAGTGAGTATCGTGTTGTTGTAAGAATGTGGTGAAGAATAAGTTGAAAGGGAATAGAGATGGGCGTCAGAGGACGTTAAAAAGGACTTTTGGGAAGTGTGGCTCTATGATGTCCTGATTAGGCAGGAGCCGTGTTAAAATAAAGTTAAGACTTACTAATGAGGCAAAATGATGTTATCTCAGCAAAACAGTAGAAAGGGATGGTCTAGAAACGCAGAGATCTTGGTTACTCAGAAAGCAATTAGTTACAATATTATTAATTGACACTATCAGTCTAATGGAATACTGTCTTTTTCCGCAACAGCGTTAAAGTTAGAGTTCATTGATACCAAGGGGGGTATACAACTTCGGAGATAGAAGTAGTGAGATAAATAGGTGCAACCAAGATCAAAAACCTACTTCAGGGATAGGATCCATAAAAATATTGTGTGTAAAACTTGTTAATTTCAATCCTGGCGCAAGCGTGGAAAGTCTGTGTAGTTGGTTTGACTTGATTTCACTAGTCACCGTTTTTGTACGTCTCTCAAAGTTTGTGCATGTCGTTTGTTGGAGGTTTCCTCCAGGCACCAATAATTTTATCTGAGACGTTGCTCACAAAAATCTGATTGAATCTAATTTTACCAGCTTGCTCTGTTTCCAAACAATACTCTTCACTTCTGCGCCCAATCGTCTCTGTCCGCTTCCAAATAGGGGGTACATATGTCACCGACTCGGGAGTCTTCGATTGTGTATTTTATCAGATATTTTGAAAAAAATTCTAGGAATGATCGTGGAATGATCTTTGAACAAAATGGAATATATGAATAAAATTAATAATGTCAAATTTTTCTTAAATGACCAAAAAAATCGCGTTTTATTACCCAGGTAGACAGTGTCACCGTTTTTTGAGTCAATCTCCACCAAGGCATCGGTTATGCATGTCACCGATTCCTAGAAGAATTTTAGCAATCAGTAGAGTTGATTGGGAAAGTCTTCCCGGCGCCAGTTTTCGCCAATTGATCTAAAAGTTTCTCGCCCACCCCATTAGTCGCTTTTCCACGCTGCGTTTTGTATCCCCCACGTACCACACCTCACCTGCATACGTCTCCACATCACCAACACATCCTGAAATTTCAGTTTGCTGAATATTCACTTCCACGACAACACCACACAATCGATGATTCGAGCTGAGCGACATACGTACAAGGTGTTCAACCAGGATTTCACCATCGACAAGCGATTCCAGGTGACCAAAGAGTTGGGTCATGGAGCGTATGGTATCGTTTGTGCAGCTAAATATACAGGCACGCCTGATGGACCTGGAGTGGCAATCAAGAAGGTGACAAACATCTTTTCTAAGAACATTTTGTGCAAACGAGCCTTGCGCGAGCTCAAACTTCTCAATCATTTCAGAGGACACAAGAATATCACTTGCTTGTACGACATGGATATTGTTGACACCAACAACTTCAACGAATTGTACCTTTACGAAGAATTGATGGAGTGTGATATGCATCAGATTATTCGGTCTGGTCAGCCTCTTACAGATGCCCATTACCAATCATTTGTGTACCAGATTCTTGCTGGAGTAAAGTACATCCACTCTGCTGATGTTCTTCATAGAGATTTGAAACCTGGCAATTTGCTTGTCAACGCCGATTGCGAGCTCAAGATTTGCGATTTCGGGCTTGCGCGAGGATTCTCTGCAGATGACGAGAAGAATGCTGGCTTCCTAACAGAATACGTGGCCACGCGATGGTACCGAGCTCCGGAAATCATGTTGTCGTTCCAGTCGTACACAAAGGCCATTGACATGTGGTCTGTGGGGTGTATTTTGGCTGAACTGTTGGGAGGTAAGCCATTGTTTAAGGGAAAGAATTATGTTGACCAGCTTAACCAGATTCTACATGTTCTGGGAACCCCTTCAGAAGAGACATTGAGCCGGATCGGAAGCCCACGGGCCCAAGATTATGTCAGAGGATTACCCTTCATGCCCAAGATTCCGTTTTACACTTTGTTCCCTGAAGCTAATCCTGAGGCTCTTGATTTGTTGGAGAAATTGCTTGCCTTTGATCCTGCTGAAAGAGTCACAGTTGAACAGGCTTTGGAACACCCGTATCTGAAGATCTGGCATGACCCACGTGATGAACCTGTTTGTCCTACCCCGTTTGATTTCTCCTTTGAGGAAGTTAATGATATGGAGACCATGAAACAGATGATCCTGGAGGAGGTGATTGAGTTTAGAGCAATGGTGAGGAAACCATCTGAACATGCTCAGGAGCAACTGGAGGAGGAACATCAGGTTGAAGAACAAAGGCAACAAAGACAGGTTGAACAGCAACAACAGCAGCAGCAACAACAACAACAACAACAGGAACCGCAACACAAACAGCCTCCTCCATCAGCCGAGTCCCCGTCAACATTGTCAGGATTTTCGGACTCCGATCAATCAGCTAACCCTCATCTGTATGAGTTTGCTGGATTTGGAGTTGGAGGGGATATGAGTCAGCCACCGTTTGAACGTAAGGATTCATTAGGAATTCCAGAGGAGGATTTCAAATTTCAAGACCCTCCGCCAAAACCGCAAGAGTCAGGTCTGCAGGGTGATGGTGATTTGGAATTGGAATTGGAATATGGTCTAGATGGTTGGAGGAGGTGATTTCTCTGAATGCTGGGAACTAATGTATTGTATGGGCTTGCTTAGGGTATTTGTCTAATGTAATCATTTCTTGGAGTAATTCGATTTATTTCTATTACGTATAATGCTTTTGAGCAAAGGGGCTGAGATTCTCGCAAATTACTACAACCTGCCCCAATTTTATTCGTTACAATGGCTTCCCAGAAAGATTGTAGAGGATCTTGTTGGGAGTGAATGGACGAAACATCATGCCTCTGCGTCCTAGACGGTCATTATTGGACGAATTGCGAATCCTAGCAAGTGCTTGATCTCCAGTATCTCCCATTCCAAGGTAATATGCAACAAGTCCAGCTGCGAGAGGGGCTGCCATAGAGGTTCCAGATTGGATAACAGTGCTGTGGTTGTTTTTGTTTGACAAAGAGGTTACTTTTACGCCAGGCGCAAACACATCAACGCATTGACCCCAGTTGGAAAATCCAGCGATGCTGTCAGTTTTGTCGTCGTAAGCTCCAACAGTAAGTACTCCATTGGCACTGGCAGGTGACCCTAAACACGCTGGGGTGTTTGTGTTACCTGCTGCCACAATTACTGGCACACCTGAGTTTATGGCAGCCTCAACAGCAGCATTGAAGACTGAGTTACGGCGTGTTCCCAGACTCAGGTTGATGACAGCAGGTCGTTGGTTTCTACTTATCTCAGAAAGCGCCCATTCTAATCCAGCAAGTACTGAGGATAGAGACCCAGCCCCTGTTTTCCCTGTCACCTTGACATCGATAATGTTGGCCTTCTTGGCAATCCCATATGTTTTGGAAGCTGCCAGGCCGGCCACACAAGTCCCGTGGCCGTTGTCATCTCCAAGACCTTCACCAGTAAAATCACGTCCTTGCTTGCCTCTATTCTCTAATTCCACGTGTTTGTGTTCCACGCCAGTATCCAGAACATAAATGTCCACTCCGCTTCCATCTGATGGGTGGTGCACAAATTCTGGGGGCCCATTAGGTTCCAGCCTGCTAGTGCGGACCAGATGCTGTGGTGCCCCATTTTGAACATCATATACATGAACCTCTACATCTAGAGTCCAGTCTTTTATCTGTATTAGTTAGTGCTTGTAACAATATCAATTGTAGAAAACAATACCATGAAGTTCTTGCCCAGTGCATAGATTAGGGAAGTCGGAAGATCGCCAGCTAAAGCCTGGAAAGACCCGAAGCCATGGAACTTATCAAAATGTGCTAGAAAGTCGGGGTTAAGACCAAAAAATTCCGACAGCCTCGTATTCTCTTTGAGTTGTAAAATCACATTTCTTGCTATCGCAAGTTGAATTAGTACCAGCCCTGGTAGTACAAAAAGCATGTTTGTACAAAGTAAGGTATAAGAAGTTGAGTGTATGAACAGGATTAAACAAATGCTAAAGATGAGTAATTTGAGTAATTAGCATGGATTGGTAATGCCCAAAAATTAATGGTACAGAAAAGAAAACAAGAGATAATACTCTGTTGCTAGATGTCCGAGTATTTAATTCTTCTGGGACCTTCCATTGAAGACTCATGGAGTTATACACCACATGAGAGAAAAAACTCAAACTTACACAAAGCCAATCTTGCATTATCAAAGATTTCGGAAGGGTTAGAGGTGTAACAAGTGCTACTATTGTTCAACAATGCTGTCCTACTTGACTTCATTAGCAGTGAGATATCCTACAGACCAAAATGCAGGCAGCAAGGCGGTTTAACCTCGTGGTTTTTCGATACAGTCCAGTTAATAGTGTTATATTTATATGTATGAAACTCAACTCTTCAGAGGATCAGTATTTCGGACATTACTTTGCCCAAGGGGCTTTTGTGGGTGCCATTCCAGGAACATGTGGTTGAGGAGTTGCCTGAGGGGCTGGGACCCGAGATCTAGGGACGGATTGATTCGAAATGAAGGGTTGCTTGGGTTCATCCTCATCGACAGAATATGGAAGGTCATTGCCCTGCTCGTCTTTCCAGGGATACAATTCAGATCCAAAGTAAAAATGTTGCACAACAGGAAATTTTCCAAGAACTTCAGCAATGTACATTTTCACCATTCCAGCGTGGATTTTTGCCCATGTGGCAATTCCCGAAATGTCGTAAAGAATGGGTGAATGTTCGTAAAACGGACCGGTTTTCAGGTTGTAAATGAATGCAATGGCAGAAAAGTACAAGTTGGACGTTTTCTGTTCGTTAACAAGTTTTGGGTTCATGACACTAGAAGGAGGTACCTCTTGATCGTATTTTGTTGGTACTAGCACCGTTGCCGGGGTCACGGTTCGTGCCACTTTTTGAGCAGACCCCAAAATGTAAGCTAGATGAACGTGGTCATCGAGGCCCCAGACTCCATGCGATCCTGCAGGCTCCAAAGAATATGTAGTGATGAGTTTGCGCACAAGTTCGAAATAGGTTTCAAAAATACATAAAATGTCAGGAGCAGGCAATTCTGCTTCTAATAAACCAAGTTTTTGAAGACCACCAACAAACGCCAAAAATGAAAGTTCATGTCCAGTACCAAAGTCTAATCGTTGCTTTGAGCCCATTGCACCATGCAGGTAATGCTGAAGCTCCACAATAGCCGCAATATCCATGGATGGAAACGCCTCCACCAACAACTTCTGGGTTTGAGCTTCCATTTTATCATGCCAGTCACGAGCTGCGAGGTTTCCAAACCGTCTGGGGCCTTCCAATGGGGGAGTTTCGTCCACCAAAGTCTTCAATTTGTTACACAGACCGATCAGAGCCTTGGAGCTATCCGCGAGTTCATCTTGGTTGGCAGGTAGAACGTGCTCCTGGACCGTAGAAGAGTACCTATCGACTAGCGAGATGATTGATGCATAGGTTTGGGATTTTTTGAATGATTCAACATCTGCGGCCGAGCCGATTCGTTTTTGTGGTTCTGTGAATGTCATTTTCGTGTGTAGAGTGTGATGTGGTTACTGCATATACATGCATTCTCGTGCATCAACTGTAAACTGTTCACGTGACCGTCGAGGCATTAAGTCAATTTCGCATGCGTGCAAAAGTGACGATGGCATAGCCGAAAACAAGTTGTGACATTTAATCGCTAACAACATCCCCTTTTATGCATATTTACTCTGTTTTCACCTCTAGCGACTACTCTATTCTTTAAGCTGTTCTCTAGAAACTTGAGAGCTGGATATGCCAGCCAAATGGGGTGACGATACCTTTTCTTCTCAATGTAATGGCTGAGTGATAATAAGGCGTGGGCAATACAAAAGACCACATTTCGTTCTCAGCAGCCAGATCATTAATGTTTGGAAATACCAAAAGTTCGTCAACCATGGAATGCCCTGACCTCACCAATGATCCACCGAGTTTCAATTTCAATCGAACATAAACAATTAAACTAGATCGCTTTGCCTTGGAATATTTTTGAACAAGAGTGTCATAGCAAGTTACTGCTACTTTTGTAAGTTTCAACAAACACTTGAAAGCATAAGTTGACAAGAGATTATCGTAAAGGAGTGGGAAAATGGAAGAATGGAAGATTGGGGAATATTTTGATAATACAAGCTTTTTCAGAGTAGTTGGATCTGAGAAGGACCCAAAGCATGTGCGTTGAACCTGGAGTATTACATAAGCTGTCTGGGTTAGGGCGACACGATTAACTTCGAGACTGCATGACAACAATATTTTTGTCAACACATCAACTGCACATAACAACCATGATGTGGTCATTGACGCTGTTTGATCAGCTCCGCGACACTATGCAAGTGTTGTCGGATGATTTACACAGTGACAACATCGATGCCATCAATCTCCGCAAGCTGTTGAATGAGGTCTCATATCTGAAGGATGATTTTCAGTTATGCTTGGATAATCCCAAACAGAACGCGTCTGACCGTGAAAAGATTACGAAAGGTGAGTATTTATCAATTTCAGGTTTTTATTGTAATTTGACTAACCAGAGGGAGATATACTTTCGGGGAGGACGAACATGAACTATCAAAGGAGTTTATTGAAGGGACTTTATTGATCGCAGATGAATTGGGGCTGAACGAGGCTGCAGCGGCAGAATTGGTACAAGCAGCAATCACATCTCGTCAAGGATCGGACTTGTCTCTTAGTGAGGCTGCTATTTATGCCTATTATACCCGACGACAAAGAATACTGGATACTATACGATTCTTGTACTTCTGGATTCACGAGGAAAACGATAAACCAGAACTTGTTTCCGAGCTCAGGAAGATCGCTGGAGTCATTGGACCACACAAACAGGTTTTTGATAAGTGTGTGGACACCATGAGTCGAAATGTCAATGCTTTGAAGGATTTGGATGAGAAGGAGAAACAGGGAGTTTTCTTGGGACGAAATGAGGATCCCAAATTTGAAGCTACACTAAAGTTGAGACGGGATTTCATCCTACAGGAGCATGAAGACCTTGGTCAAACCATCACAGTTTTGATCTTGGCAGAGAAAACCGATTATGATTCGACGAAGAAGCTCCTAACTGCAGCAAGCTCTTTGAAGGCATACAACACCTTGCTGATTCATCACGTTCCTGCTCTTTTGTCGGTGTTCGGACTAATTGAAGCTGATAATCTTCAACGGTTATCAGTCGGGGATACACTGAAACTGAAAGCTGATCTCTTCAACAAATCTACTGAATGGGGTATTCCTACGTTCCAGAAGTTCATTCAGCTTGCATTTTTGGCTGGATTGGCTGCCCTAGCACGATCAGATGAAGGACTCAGCTCACAAGTAAACTACCACAAAGATATTTTGGATGTTTGCCGAGAAACCATCGACGAAGGTGCTCTAGAGTTTGCATACGCTTTAGCTGCTGATACTACTGCTGCCTTCAACTCTAGAAATGTGTTTTATGACATGAGACCAGCGCTTCAGCAGAGAGTTCCCGAGTTTAAGTTCTTGAGAAGGCTTTCCACAGACTTTGATGTGCTTTGGACTCGACGGATGCAATGGTTTGTAAGCACGTTCATTTCTCATCTTCCTGATTTACTTAAACAAATGAAACAGACCGAGGAGGACACGTTTCTGGCAAATGAAGCTGTTGCAGACTATAACTCTTCTGAAAGTGTAGACGAGGTGGGACGGGATCTGGAGCGGTTTTACATGCTGATTTCCTGCCTGTATGATGGCCGTCCTGACGATTCTGCTGCTCTGGAATACTGGCTTGATCCGGAAAATGATCTTTATGGGTTTGTGGAATGGGCGTCTCATTTTTCGGAATCGCCTCTGATGGCCGCAACTGCTACAAACCTTCTAGCTTCATTGGCAACAGGCCCTGAATGTGCTGCTTTTGCTCATCGGTTTCTATCGGCTGAGCTACCGAAACAAAGAAACCCCAGATTGACTTGGACACAAGTCTTGAGTGCATTTGATTTTTATGTTAAGGCACTTTGCCCAGCTGAACCCCCTCGTCAATCTACAATGCCGAATGCTCTAGTTCAAGTTGCAGCTCCCGTTCTGGACCGTCATGCGACAATGATGATTGAAGCATACATGCATTTAGTTTCTCAGGTCCTCAACTATTCTCCTGAAGCCCGTGAGTACTTGTGGGATGCTGGACTTGTGGATAAAGTGTTTGGTTTGTTAACAGTGGAAACTGGAGTGACAGGAATTGTGCTGGATGCACTTTCCGGATTAGCTGTTGACGCCTCAGTTGAAATTAAACGAGAGTTGTGGTTGAAGCTCGATGCTTGGGCGTTTCAGTCGCTATATTACACAGCTGATGGACGAATTCTAAACAACAACTTACCTCCTCGAGAGCGTCTTCAGGGGCTAATTACTGATTTCCAAAGTGCTGTAGGGTTCGCCAAACTATGTGAGCGGCTAATGGCTCCATGTGACATCGGTACAGATCATCCAATTGTGCCAGCTCTACCATTCCCTGCTGAATTGGGTGGCGCTTATCGATTTCCAGGTGTCTGGGTTTATGTCAACTACATGCTTGAAGACATGCTGTATTATTCATCCGTTTCACTGATTGATGAATATCAAAAGCTTGTTTTGCAAATCCCATGTTTCAACTTCACAAAGAGTTGCCTCAGACTGTTTAACCCCGATACAATAAGGCTGGCCGCAGCATCAGGTGTTTCGCTCGATAAGATTATGGACGATAACCTTACTTTTAAGCAGTATTTGACCTATCATCCTTGTCCTTTGGCCATGAGCTTAATTTTTAATGATAAGCTTTATTCCATAATTCTTGGATTATGCGAGTCTAGTTCAACTTCTGACTCGGGTTCATCACCCTTGGTTCCATATGAAATTGAGCGGACTGCATGTGCTCTAGCCATTGTTGATTTGGTCTTCAGTTTGGAGGAGAACTTTATCGATAACATGCTGCCTGTGTTGCAAGAAATGAGCAAAAAGAACGACCAGATTGTAAGTTCAATCAGCGTCCACTCTTTTGAAGAGGCAATTTTGTTCAGAATGACAGTGATCCCTCATTTGGCCCACCATATGGCTCTTGCCAATGCTGGAATTGCTGCTACTTCTTTCAGCATCTTGTCTCGAATTTCGCAATCGTCTTTGTTTAACGACAACGATGGCCGAGTTGCCACTAGTATGGAGCCCCAGAACCGGCTTCTGCGGGCCTTCAAAACTTATTCTGACGCTCAAAAAGTCAAGTCGGGTTTCGTGGAACAACTTGAACGTCCCTTTGACGCGTATGAGCATGAAAATCACAAAGCGACAGGATTTGAACTAAAACTGTCAATCCTGCAGTTCATTTCTTCAAACCTGAGTCGCGATTCGTCTGACCCAACTGTTGCGCACTTTTTGCTAGGATTTTCCATCAATGGAGATGGCTCTCTAGCTACAGATAATGGCACATATGGTGTTGCTAACAGAAATTCTGTTTTTGGAGTGATATTGACCCTCTTATCTCAGTCTGTTCAAAGCATCGACCCTTGCAATGTTGGGTATGTTCCTGCCGAGTTTGCAGCTGAATGTTCCAAGATTGTGATGAACCTGTGTCGGAACCAGAATTCTGCCGCCATCACACTCAAGATTTTGCGGGACTTTGGCTTTTTCGCAGACATCCTAGCTCTTGAACCTGTTACTGATAAAGATACTCTTTGGGATGGTGAAGTGTTGGATATGAAACGAGATTTCATCTTCTCCGCAGGTCCTTCGGCATTTTCAGGTTTTTTCCTTCATCGTACAGCCCTTTTTGAGTACTTCAGCATGGAAGTACATGCATCAGCAGTCAAGGGGTCCTTATCTATTGTGAAGAGGTATCTTGATTCCTTGGTGAAGCTTGACAAAAAGCCTCAATGGCATTATGGAGCATCTCAATCGGCCATTACAACTACAGCATTATCGTTTTTGGATGTCTTGGAGTTTCAATGGGATACTCGAAAGAGTAATCAACCTGATTTTGGATATTTTTCAACTATTAACCGAGATTACGTTGACAAAATGTTTGATGAAAGCAAGCTCGTGGAGGTATACATTCTACTACAAAAGCTGTATGATTTGAGAGCTTATGAGTTAACCAAAACTGGGGTTGTGACAGAGTCTGATATTCCTGAACTTGAGTCACAAATGAAAGAATTGATGCAATTCGAAATGGGAGTGAGGGCTAATGGTCGAATGAGGCAACGTCAACTTGAATTTTTGTCAGCTTGGTGCCAACTTGTTCTCGTTTTGTTGAACGATTGCGAAATGGATGCTCCTGATAGATCAGTGTTCATTCTCGAGGCTATCCAGAAGATTGTTTCCAAGTTAGGATACTACTCTTCATCAGACTCGGATTTCGCCGAAGTTCTAGCCTCGCTGCTCTGCTCTCTGTTTGAGATGTACAGAAGAGACTTGGAGAAGATGAAGTCCACAGCAGGAGGTCGAGACCGTTCTCATGCATTGTTCAGAGCTTGTATTAGCGCCATTCGAACACCAGTGTCAACTCCGGCTCTACGATCAGACCTGTATGTCATCTGCCACAAATATCTGGAAACCGAAACAGCCCCTGATATGTGGAAGCAAAATTACCAAGTGGTTCGAACATCTGGAGACAAGCTATTGGAGACTATTTGCTCCGATGCTATTTCAGGAACCACTCATCAAAGAACGCTGGCATTGATGTTTTTGGAGTCTTTGGCTTCTCTCTGCGCCAAAACCAACAGTCCGTTTGTTCTGGATTGCCTGGTACGATACAATCTCTTGTTATTACTTGTTCGAAGTATCAAGACCACAGATTTGCTGATACATTCCACTTCTGAACAACTACCATTGGACAAAATCATGGATGAAGTCACAGCGTTCCGAGCAGTTATGTTTTTCCTGTTGGAAATCGCTCAAACTCGAACAGGTGCTACACAAGTCATTCAATGCGGAGTTTTCCAGACCTTGCATGAGTGTCAGTTTTTGAACACAGACCCCGATGTGGGAATCCAACTGGCTACGAAGGAGGCTAAAAAGGATAAGAAGGTCGATCCTGTGGAACTGTACTACCAAATCGTCACTCCTGTTCTCCGTCTTTTGACAGCTATTGTCCTGTCAATGGGATCTAACAACCATGTGGCAATTGAACTCGCTGGAAATATTTTGCGTGATCGACGTCATTTGGTCGTAGCGCTATTTAAAAAGGATGTGCTAGCCAAGCCTTCCCCAGAAAGTGAAAAGAGTGAAACGGATAACTTGGCTAATCTTGCGAAATTATTGACAGTTCTGGTGACACTTACTGATGCTTTCAAATAGCTCTAATATTAATTATTGATTATGTACTGCTCTTAATTCAGAGCCAACCCCCATTTCACAGATCGAGTTAATTAAAAGATAAGGAACCTGGCAAGCTGGTCGTAGATTCATCAGTTACGTTTAAATGGCCCATTAATTGAAGGCTGATCTTAATGTTTTGGCAGTAGCTTAAGACTCTTTTCGATAATATTGAATCGTTAATGTAGAGTATAGCAATGATTGATTTGAAGTGTGATAACAGCCTCACAGCGCTGTGTCGTCTTCATTGTTTAGCTAAAGTTAGCTTCGGCTACACTAGAAGAAGACTCGCAAATAGTAACCGAAGTCACCAATCTATTTTAGTAGTTTTATAATTGACACAAGATACAAACATGTATCAAGGGAATATAAAAGGTTGAATAGAAACCACGTTGGCTACTTGAAGTCGTTTGGAAGGCTACGAGCCTAGTCATACAGAGCATCATCTCAAATACAACATCTCATGCTCTATTCTTTCTAAATTGCATTATAGCGACATTGATATGCATTAAGACACACTGGAATCAGTTGAGGCTGAAAACAAATGCATTCCTGATAACTATGAAATTAATCGTAACATATTTAGTAGAGTCAAACCATAAAAACCCGCTGTATCAGTGGAGTAAGCCAACATTTCTTCCAAATACACTCAATTGACTTCAACATAATTGTGAAATATTCGTTAGTAATTGATGAACTCTGCTTACATAAGCAAGATGAAATATGTCCTTGCAACAGAAACGAATCCAGAAAAAAGAAATTAGGGCGTCTGGTGTAGTTGGTTATCACATGCGCTTAGCATGCGCGAGGTCCCCGGTTCGATTCCGGTGTCGTCCATTCTTTTTTTCTCCCTCATGTTAAGTTGATTTGTGTTAAGGTAAGAACATGGTTCTACTGAGTTTAGCCAATTTTGTTTTATTAGTACGAAAGAATATTTCTAAGTATCGAAATAGTCAAGTCCTCCTGATTAATAGAAGAACAGAACCACCAGAATCGTCCCACTTATCCTTGAATTATGAAGAAAAATAATAAACGCATAGTTTAGGTTCCAATACGAAAGCCTACTTCAAATTATTGACGATAATTAAGTGCATAGTTGCATTCATATAAATTAAAGTTAATTATCAGATATCACTATTTCCGGATTGTGATAAGTTGCGTATAATACTGCCATGCATGACGGAAGTTTCGACCATAACCATTCAATTTTCGAAACTTTCGCAAATAATTGTGTGTATATTTATCACAAAAACATTTTAATACCGATTTGTGACAAAATGCAGAAGGTTCTGAGATGGAAATATTTTGAAAGGGTCTAGAGACCTATGCAGTTGCCAAGTAAAGTGGTTGCCAGAACCAGAACCATTTCAAGACCCGAAAAGGAAATCATTGCATGACTAACGGTTGCTATTGTAATTCAACGTGTCTGAAATTGCCGTACTTAGATGCCAGTTAAAGATGTAGGATCTCTTTGGCGAGCGGGTAATAGCAAAATAATAATACGCCTGGTAACATGAATATCTCGAGTGGTTTCTATTGGATATGCACTATTTACTTTGATTAAAAGAATTGATGCTTTTGTGCTACATTGTGATTTCAATGTTTGTGAAACTAGAAAACTCTGGGTTCCTTGGTCATATCTAGGGAGATGTTGAGGCTTAATGTCTAAAGGTTGTCATCGACAACATACTAAGTAGAGAAAAGTAATACTGATTTTACTTTTAACAAGCTAACATTTGCCAAAGGAAGCAGAATGAGATGTATCAACAGATTGTGTGGCATCTTTTTGATATTTTCTTAGTTCCTATTGTTGCTATTGCTTGATCTAAATGCGAGTGAGAAAATCAAATACTTGATATCAATAGTTCTTGATGATGTATTACGTTCTGGGATACTGCCATCAGGCTCATAGACGGTGCTCGGGGTTTGTAATTCTCCTTCTACTATCCTCTGTAATTCGCCGCTGGAGTTTCCATTGTGTGGCGTTTCTAATACTCTAGTCGGCAATACAAACCGCAAATAAAATTACACTAACACACTAGCACACTATCTACCTGCCGTACATACGGCTGCTAACCTGTTTCTCCAGCTGTCTGATAGCCTCAATGTTTTGTTCCAGGCTCTGAGTGTTGGAGTCAATCCATTGCAGAGAAGACAAATGGGAGTTGAGGATCTTGACAATCTGAGTGAGGGCGTCATCTCGGTGAAAGTTGTTGATATCGTTGGAAATCTTGTTGACTTCGTCGATCACAGAGGAAAGGTTGCCACCCATGCTCTCCAACTTGGTAGCCAGATCCTCAGCAAGATTATATGCGTTTTCTCGTTCCTGGTCAACAGGTTGAAGCCCATCAGTGCCAGCCAAATCAGTCAAAAGCTTGGAGGCTTCCTCCTCGTAGCCAGTGAGCAGACTTTCAAGATCATCTTGTTGCTTGCCAACGTATTGTAACAGCTGGTCGACCTTGGTTTGAGTCTGCTCTGTCTGAATCACCTTGGCGTAAATGTCAGAAATTTTGTCTCCATTATCCACCAACACCTTGTCCCATTCCATGATATCCTGAGCCTGTTTGTGGAACTCAGCGGATTGAGTCGACAACTCGGTGGTCCACTTAGAGATAATGTCTTCCATGGACTTGTTTTTCAGATTGGATGTTGATACTGGTTGAGTTGCAGTTACTGGTTTAGCTGCTGTGGTAGTGGTAGTAGCGGAGCTTGCAGGGGGAGCTGTCAGAGCCGAAAGAGGTTTAGACTCGTCCTTCTTAGCTCCAAACAGGGAGGGGGCAGCAGGTTTAGCTTCATCCTTCTTTTCTTCAGTTTTGGCACCAAAGGAGAAACCCCCAGACGCAGCAGGCTTAGCATCATCTTTTTTCTCCTCAGTCTTGGCACCAAAAGAGAATCCTCCAGTAGCAGCGGGTTTAGCTTCATCTTTTTTTTCTTCAGTTTTAGCACCAAAAGAGAAGCCTCCGGTAGCTGCAGGCTTGGCCTCCTCCTTCTTCTCTTCAGTCTTTGCTCCAAATCCAAAGCCTCCAGCTGCAGGCTTATCATCTGCCTTGGCACCAAATCCGAAACTGGGTTTAGGAGCCTCCTTTTTCTCTTCTGTCTTGGCTCCAAAAGAGAAACCTCCCGATGCAGCAGCAGGCTTGTCATCTGTCTTGGCCGCTCCAAAACCAAAACTGGGCTTTGCAGCTTCATCCTTTTTCTCTTCAGGTTTAGCCCCAAATGACAAAGTCGTAGATGGCTTGGACGCGCCGAAACCAAAGCTAGGTTTCGCCTCTTCTTTCTTCTCCTCTGTCTTGGCACCAAACGAAAATCCTCCACCTGAGGAGGTAGTAGTTCCAGTCTTGGCAGCACCTCCAAAAAGGCTGCCGCTGCCAGCAGAAGCTGTTGAGCCACCAAACAGGGGGGCAGCATTATTTGTGGTTGTCGTGTTAGAACCTCCTGAAAACAATGAAGGCTTGGCATCGGTTGAAGCTGTCCCGTTACTTCCAAACAGACTTCCAGCAGGTTTGCTGGCGGCTGTGCTGTTGGATCCTCCAAAACTGAATGTGGAGCCAGATCCAGCCCCAGATGCTGAGGATGCGGCATTGTTACCAAAACCAAACGAAGGCTTAGATCCGCCTGCATTGGCATTCGAGCTTCCAAAACTGAATCCTCCACTCATGATATATCTGTGTTGGTTGTTGTGATGGTGTGGAAGATGTGTTTTTGATGCACAAATAATTAGAGTTTATCTGCATCCAAACAAAATTGTGGTGCTAGATGATTTTAAACATTAGGTAATTGTAATTGAGCACATTATAATGAATACCCTACAAAAGTACTCATTCTCAAGGATGTAAGAGCTCGTATTAATATTCCAGCGTCAGAAATAATTCTAGTAAAATCTCCACATTCCAAAGTTTTTAGGGGCTAGGGTTGAAATGCACCATTGATTCACGTGACCCCAAATCTGGAGTATGGTATTGATACTCTGGGACTAAACCTATCAGCCGAAATTAACGACTGTCTGCATTTTGTCGAATCGAATCGAAATCAAAGCTCTTTCGAACATTTCCTTTTTTTTGGTGGCATTTGGCATATCCTTCATCAAGGAATCTGATTCGAGAGTTTAGAGCTGCAAGTTACAATTGCTGGTTTGTTTTCTTGTTTTGTTTTCTATATTAATTGTGACCATTAAGAGAGCGCGTACATAGTAATGGGAAATGTGCTTAATCCTTCAACGGCTTGCTTCTTTGTACTATCAAAATCTGGGTAGGGTTAATTTCGCCTCAAATCAACGCAACAGTCCAGAAATTCAGATGTCTCATAAAAGATGCCACAAGCCGAGATTTCAAACAATTATTGCTTCAATATCTTCATCAAACTCCCTTTTAGACGAAGTTGACTACTGAATAGAGTTTCGTGGTTAGGGGTTGTGAAGAACAAAAGCAGGTACCATTTGGCCTTGGTACCATCCATTTGGTTGTTGGTGTTGTCAATCGTTCTCAACAATAGAATGGTTAAGAATAAATGGAAATCGCTCATTAAACTACTTTATAATAACTATTACTTCCATCATGCATTGAACAAGCCAGCAATAATAAACTCATCCAACTCGCTATCTCTAATAATAGGATTATGTTATTGAACCATATCAGTGTCATACAATCACATCGACAGCAGTGATAGGTTATGACTTACATGGTATCACAGATTAATGTCTCTCAAACTTAAACCTTATTTTCAAGGTTTATTAGAGTTAGTCACGTCATCTGAGGGGTCACCACTTGTTGAAAGAATCTACTCAATCAAAATTCAATGGGACAGAAAAACAGACGATTGAAGATTGGATTGTTGGAAGAATTGTTTGCCACCTTTTTTTTCTACACTCGCAACTGGTTTCACCAACTTGTCAGTTTGCTGTATAACTAGTGTGAAGGCGTTTTAAGGTTTAGATCCATTCAACATGAAATTCAACAGACTGTAAATTTCTTTCGTTGATGGGTTCGTCATTTGTGTATGTTTAGGTTTAGGTGTTTTCGAACCAGAATGTGCAAATTTTCAAAAGTTTTCACATTTATTCTTGGGTGATTGTATGTTTATCTACCTGGACGAAAATAAAACGGAGCCTCTCAATTAAGCTCTCGAAGAACAAGGTTGGAAATAAGGTTTTGGAATAAGGTTGTTCTCCAGACTTCTATATATACAACTGTCCCCTAACTAGACGGTCTCCAACCAACAATTAACAACAATGCCTAAACTGATTTTGCTGCGACACGGCCAGTCTGACTGGAACGAGAAGAACCTTTTCACCGGATGGGTTGATGTCAAGCTTTCCGCTCTTGGTCACAAGGAGGCCAAGCGAGCCGGTGAGCTCCTCAAGGAGTCCGGTCTCAAGCCCACCATTCTGTACACCTCCCAGCTCTCTCGAGCCATCCAGACCGCCAACATTGCTCTGGATGAGGCTGACCGACTGTGGATTCCTACCAAGCGATCGTGGCGACTCAACGAGCGACACTACGGTGCTCTCCAGGGTAAGGACAAGGCCGCTACCCTGAAGGAGTACGGAGCTGAGCAGTTCCAGCTGTGGCGACGATCCTTCGATATCCCTCCTCCCGCTATTGCTGACGACGATGAGTGGTCCCAGTTCAACGAGGAGCGATACCAGGATATCCCCAAGGAGACCCTGCCCAAGACTGAGTCTCTCAAGCTCGTCATCGACCGACTGCTGCCCTACTGGAACTCTGACATTGTTCCTGACCTCAAGGCTGGCAAGACCGTTTTGATTGCTGCCCACGGTAACTCTCTGCGAGCTCTCGTCAAGCACCTTGACGGCATCTCCGATGCTGACATTGCTGGCCTTAACATCCCCACTGGTATTCCCCTTGTCTACGACCTTGACGACGACCTCAAGCCCACTAAGCCCGCTGAGTACCTTGACCCCGAGGCTGCTGCTGCCGGAGCTGCTGCCGTCGCTGCTCAGGGTAAGAAATAAACTCTATAGATCAATCACCATTTTATAAATATCTTCTATTAAGTGTATTTAGTAGTTTCTATTACACAATTGTTAAATTATTATGTATTCCTAAAAATTAATAAATAAATCGCTCACTTTCGCAACCATCGTCTCCTCTTCAGCTTCTCGCCTTCCTTGCCAGTAGCCACCTTTGGAGGTCTATACAGTTTTAGCAATAGGGAGGAGCAAATCACAGAAACACTACTAAGGGCCATGGCCAATGAAGCCCACACTGGATCCAACCGAGAGTTTTTGTAGGGATAAATGACTCCAGCAGCAATGGGAATTCCAATACAGTTGTAGACCAAGGCCCAGGCAAAGTTGAGCTGGATACGTCTGAAAATGGCCTTAGAAAGATCAAACAATGTCAACACAGAAGTCAATTCCGATCGCATCAGAACAAATTTAGCTGAAGACATGGCAATATCTGCTCCTGAACCGATAGCGATACCCACATCAGCCGCAGCCAAAGAAGGAGCATCATTGACACCATCACCCACCATCGCAACAATAGCACGGCCAGTAGTTTTACCAGAACGAGCTGATGCGGCCGTTTTCTGTAGCCATTGGATCTTGGCTGCTTTCTCCTGTGGAAGAACCCCACCAATGACGTTTTCAGCAGGAATTCCAATTCTGGCAGCAACGGCATTGGCAGTGATCTGGTTATCTCCTGAGATCATCCAGGTCTGAATGTTTTGTTGCTGGAGAGCCTTGAGGACAGAAGGAGTTTCCTCTCGGATTTTGTCTTCAGCCGAAAGCAATAATGCAAGGTGGAAGGTTCCAGAGGTCTCAGAATCACTAGATTGAGACCCTCCAGCCTTCTCATCAGAATCGTTCTCACCCAAAGCCATCAACATAACAGACTTACCCTCAGTCTTCCATTTGTGCAAGAGAGCAGCATTCTCTTTGTTGATAGTAACATTGCTCTCTTCAATAAGTCGCTCATTTCCAAACAAGAAGGCTCGAGTAGAAGAAGGACCAACTACAACTCCCTTCAGGCCCTTTCCAGGAACTTCCTCGACAGTTACAGAGTAACCTGACCTTTCTAATTTGACATGATTGACAACAGCTTGAGCCAATGGATGAGTAGACTGCTGTTCGACCAATTTGGCAATGTAGAGAACATCGTCATCTCCTCCAATAACCACTTGGTCAGTGATTTTAGGTTCTCCACCTTCTGTCAAAGTTCCTGTTTTGTCAAAGCAAACAACATCCACTTTGGCTCCTTCCTGAAACGCCTCTCCGCCACCTCTTGCTAGAATGCCATACTTGGCTGCCAATCCGGTTCCCACAAAAAGAGCAGTAGGTGCAGCAAGACCGATTCCACAAGGACATGCAATGACAAACACAGAAATCGCAAATTGCAGAGACCATACCACCCATCCTCCAAGATCGATATCCAAGTAATGCTCAGGAAGAGCTCCTGAGGTTCCCAAACTTAACCAAATGATCCAGGTGATGATAGCTAGTGCAGTCACAATGGGAACGAAAACTGAAGTCAACCGATCAGCGACTCTCTCAATAGGAGCTCTGTGA
Organism: Yarrowia phangngaensis; assembly: GCA_900519005.1. Classification (NCBI taxonomy): domain Eukaryota; kingdom Fungi; phylum Ascomycota; class Dipodascomycetes; order Dipodascales; genus Yarrowia; species Yarrowia phangngaensis. The sequence goes on along the minus strand of ULGR01000001.1, from coordinate 793,513 downwards.
AGTTGACCCTCACGGACGACATTGACGATTTGGTCTAATAAAGAACCTCCTTCCACTGCCATAACTTTAGCTGTAAGAGATCCAGACCCATTGTTAATGGTGCCAGCAAAGATCTGGTCTCCAGTAGAGTGCTTCACAGGCCGACTTTCACCAGTAAGGGCTGATTCGTCAAATGTAGAAGCTCCAGTCAAAATGATGCAATCGGTAGGAGGAGTCATTCCCGGCAAAACTCGAACAATGTCTCCAATTTCAAGGTAATCTGTGGGGACAGTAGTAGAATCATCATCAGCTAGGATTGCCTCTTTGGGACGAAGATCTGATAGGGATGCAATAGCTGAAGCAGCCCTAGCCTTGGAATAAGCTTCTAGAGATCGTCCAATCAATAAAAACATTGTCAAAAATACCACAGAATCGAAAAATGTCGTATGATAACCCATTGAGGAATGATCCTTTTGGTGGGCAGCAAGAATCAGCAAGGCCAGAGAAGTCCAGTATGAGACGTTAATTCCCAGACTCATAAGCATATCCATTGATCCGAATTTGAAAAACCGTCTCTTCCATGACACACCAGGTCTCCACAAGTTTCTGATCTCCTTCAAAGCCTTGATATGAAAGACATCGGCTGCAAAGAAGTAGATCGGAGTAGCCATAATGAACAAAGCCCAAGTAACTCTTGACACATTTCCAGCCCAAGCTGCTTCGTCCAAATAGACTCTGAAAGAGTTGGTTTTCTTCAACAATGACATTCCCACAATTCCAAGAACAAATGTTGGGATGGCCACAATCACCGAAAGAATTAATCTGAACATGAGACGGCGCTGTTCGTGTTTTTGAAGTTTTGCAGATCTTTCTTCCAAAGTCATTGGGTGCACAATTTTAACGGAAAATTGAGGAGAGACAGCTTCGACCTTGGCAATAATGTGTCGAATTGTTACATCTGGAAGTTGAGGTGTATAAGTGAATTTGACAAACGGATGGTCTAGGGCAACAGGGTCATCAACAACGACAACCGATTCACCGTATGATAGCAGAGAGTTATTGATATTTTCAGGACAATGGTCACAAAACATGCCTTCAATAGCCAAGTTAACAGTACGTGTCATTTTTTCCACTCGTTTAGACTCAGTGTCTTGGACTGAATGAATTTCACAATCATAGCCAGAATCCTCAACTGCTTCGACAACCTTTGGAATCCATGACTTATCACTCACAGTGATGTCAGCGCTGTTGGACATGAGAGAAACATTGACACTTTCCACACCTTCGACACTGTTCAGTACTGCGACAATCTGGTTTACACAAGAAGCACAGGTCATTCCTCCGATACTAGCAGTGACTTTAAATGCGTGTTCATTTCTGACTGGAACCATATCCACCAGGTCACACATGTACCCCATAGATCTAATAGTGTCTTGGATTTTCGTAGCAGTAGTTTTGTTGTTGATAATCACCACAGCTGATTTGTTCATCAGATCTACTGCAAAAGTGTCCAACGAGGGGAACTGGGCCTTAACTGTCTCAGTGATCAGATTAGCACAAGAGACGCAAGACATACCTCCAATCGCAAAAGTTGTCTTGAATTCAGTAGTTGGACCATTTTCAACGATTGTGGGACTCTCAATTTTTTCAATTTCATGCTTCTTTTCTTCACTACACTCCTTGCAGTGTTTTTCATGACGCCTCTGCTTCGAGCCTCCACTCAATGCTGCTCTCAACTGTCGAAACCATCCTGGTTTTGCAATAAGCTCATCAACGTTCATATCTTCTACATCGTAGCCAGATTCAAACAATCTGTCGACAATCCGACTAATTCCTTTTGTGTCGAGCTTTCGAGAGTCTCCAGGAACCAAGGTGACTTTTCCTTCAGTGACTGAAACAAATACCTGCCATGAGGCAGGGAGAACTGGAGCGAGAGCCTCCTTAACAGAAACTTCGCAACTTGAGCAGTGTAAATTTGATACCGTAAACACGTATGAGTCCATGGTTTTTTGTTCGTATCATTTTTGCAATGTTCCTTGGCATCTAATAAATACATGAGGTATGGTTATAATAAGGTTAAGGTTTGCGTTTTTTGTGCTACGGCTGTAGCAAAAAGCCCGCAGTCATAATGGCCAATAAAAAAAGGCCACAGGGACGGAATTTTTCAGTTAAAAAGGCCAGATTGTTCAGTATGATTTTGCCTTTTTGATTATTTATTTACTTTAGTTGAAGGACAACACCTTTGGATAGATAAATTGGGCTATTCAGCATGGCGTGGCTATTAAACTTTGCCAAGAATAGGATAAAGTTATCTGATCAAAGTTGAAATTAAAAATGATGACACAAACTTTGAAATGGCGTAAAAAAGGTTCTATAGTATTCGATTTCATCTCTGAAGGTCCAGCCTTGGCTTGCGTGCTCCCATCTCCGCTTGAATTGATATATTTCAAGGTGTGAATTATTCAATTTTTTGCTAAGGCTTTCTTTGGGTTACATTTGGCTTTCTTGTGAGAATTCTTGGCACATCTTCATTAATGACGAAGAAAATGATACACAATTACGGGTTCAAAACAGTTCCACATTGCTCTGGATTTATTATAGCTACCCACTGACGTCTAGAGTTGAAACTTGTTTTTAACAACCATCTAGACTGGGCCCTCATCATATTTCCGTTCAGTTGCAGCACGCCTTCCTTCTCTTTATGCATGAATGGATTAATAATTACCCAACTAAACAATAATGTGGGTTTAGCGAAAATGTCTCACGTAGCGGCATTCAGCTGCACTGCAAACGAATCCTCGTGATGCCTGCATATTACGATTTCACATTCATGTCCAGTATGTGTCTGTGTCCGTGATTCATTCATGTGCTAAAATGAGGGATTGCATGGCAAGCCCAGACTGGTCACCATATAAGTTTCTATCACAGAAGAGGCACAAACGTCAGATAGTAATCAGATATGACCAGTTAACGAAAATGTAGAAAAGTTTCGTTGTGATTGTGATTTTAATTTCAACACAATTATTGACCTGCCCAACTTTTATGCAAACAAACAACTACGTCAACAGGGCTGTATGAGTTACTCTTACACTTTAGCATTGATAAATCAACACGTCACATATTTATTATAAAACTCGTCTTATCAGTGATCACGACTAGCTTCTACCCAAATATCATCCTCTGACTCGAACTCGCTGGACTCCAATCGTAACTGGCCTTCATGGCTACTTGTAATACTTTCGGTCTCTACTTCAGGCATCGGAACAGGGAATACTGGTGGAGGTGGGGGAGGAGGGGGAGGAGGGGGAGGGGTGCCATCATTTCGAGTGGGGTTATTCAAAAAATACTCTTTCCAGTATTGCTTGTAGTACTCGGACACTGCCACCTTGTATTTTTCCATCTCAGAGACGTCATTGTTCTGTGAAGAGCTTGGGGGAACTACTTCAAAACTCTGTTCGGATTCTGTCTTTTCAGGCGACTCCTTTCTTCGTCGTTCACTATCTGTAAGGTCCGTTCCCGCAGGAGGAATGAACGCAAATGGTTCAATATTTGGTCGTCGATGGGGACGAGGAGGGCATATTGCCACACGCGGCATTCCAGGGTGATGAGGGGGTGCAGGAGGGCATATTGCTACACGTGGAAGGGCACCAGGTGGTGGCGCGGTAAAATGGTTAGGCGGGGGTCCAGGAGGAGGCTGGAAATCGCACACAGTAGGGCCAGGAGGAGGCTGGAAATCGCACACAGTAGGGCCAGGAGGGGGTGGCGGAAGGGGACTTTCAGTGTTGTTGAAAGGAGGAGGTGGTGGAGAAGGAGATTGGAATCGAGGGGGTGGATAGTACTTATGGCCATGTCTTCCACGATGAGAACGATGTCTCTTGTCATTGTCGAATGAGCATCTCTCAGCCCGTCGTTTGTGACCATCGTGTCGTCTAGGTCTCCAGCCTCCCTTCTCAGTGGGAGAAGTGGCTGAAGAGGGACCGTCAGAAGAAGGTCCAGGATGGCATGAATCAGAATTAGAGGGTTCAGGGCCGTCCAGGTTAATGCTCAGAGCTTCAAACAGTTTGTCAAGTGTGAACTCTTTATCGCCAATACACACCCGGAAATTGGAGTCTCGGGCTTTTGCTGCTGCATGAGACGCCGCTTCCACACCAGACCGATGTAGTCGGCTAAGATGTTCTTGGACCTTTTGTTGGAGTTCAGGTTCGCACGAGTTGAAGAGTTGCTGGATCTCCTCACCAATTGGCCGTAGTTCAGTGTTAGCAAATGACACCACGTTTGAAATGATACGCTGCAAAAGTTCCCACAGTGCTGGCAAAGTATTATTGTTGGAATCCAATCCCTGTCTTAACCATGGTGGTGTGTTTGAAAAGCTGTTTGTGTTTGTCGCACCAGCCCCTGGTTCAGGAACACTAACAGGGGGATCGACGTAGAAGTCCATGTTTTCGTCTCTCCAGAACGACTCCACTGCTGAGGTTGTGAGTGAAAACACAGGTAGCTCTGTGCCATTGAACCGAGCCTCTGCAATCACAAGAATCAGAGCTTCTTCGGACGGCACAGGACACACTTCACCAGTGCTTGCTGACCTGTAAGTTAATGGAATTCCGTACGCCTCCACGATGGCGTCATAAACACCCTGCGGGAAGTTTCGAGTTGGTCCCGAATTACCGCTGACGTAGAATGGTGGAATTGATTGAGGAGGAGCCTCCCTGGCCTCCCTGGTTGGCAGAAACTTTTCAGCCTCGTTTGGAGAGTGGGACTTCTGTGAAGACTCACCCATCCATTCCTCTTTACCTTCCTTTTCATTCAATGTCGCCTCATCCGACTCTTTTCCGCCGTCATTTTTATTCGTGATAACTTTCATTGTGCAAGTTGGAAAGTAAAAGGAAAACTTGCGAAACACTGTGGTTATAAAAGAGACATATGATAAGGTTGGTGGCAAATGCAGCTCCACACAAACTTAGTTAACTGATTAGGTATGAACAGGAGCTGCAGCTAGAACAGGGCTAACTTGGTTATATAGCGGATTTTTGGCACTGAATTTTTGTTTTGTGTAACTTGGTTGGATGAGTTTGGCACATCCTTTATCCTGGGCCTTTCTCATCCTGGCAATGAAAGTTACGCCTTGTCCCTGCTTAAGGCAGTGATGTAAATTACGCCTTGACAGAGACAAAAAAATCGGGGTATTGTAAATCTTTTTAACAGCTAACAGCTCGAAGTGGCAAAGTTGTGGAAACGTCTTAGGCTACGGAACCTAGTTTAGCTTTCAAATGCCACTTCACCCCCTGGTAAAGGCCATGTGCTATAGTGAAATGACAGTTAATCTATTTTGCTAGAAGACAATTTCTTGTCTCCTAGGGGTCACTTTATTATGCCCCAGCACCCTGCCACAAGGAATAATGAGGATCAAATTTTGGTTGGAGACCTCGGCACCAAGAAAAGTTGTGTCAAATATGCATGCACAGTAGGAACTAGTTAACATTTCAAACCAGGGTACCAACCGTGTCAATTACAACTCATGCTATTTTTAATTTTAGTGATGTTTAGCACTGCCCAGCACGGCTATGCTCCCATGCATATTATATGTGATGAGCCAAACTTTATCTGGGCCATGAAGATGTAGCATTTTAATCGATATTTCAACAGATGTGCGCATTTCTTCGCATATCGAAAACCAATAAATCAACTATTAAGTTAGTGAAGATGACTTTTGCATATCATTTAGGCGATAGACTCATGTGATACAATACAATATGATTATTTGAAAAAAAGTTTGAATAGTTAGGATACTGACGTTATACAGTTACAGGTAATACTGGTCACTGACTCAGTGGTTACTGCTAAATTCAAACTATTTGTCACAGATATTATAGTATGAATGAATAACCACTTGTAAAAAGTAAGAACAGTTAAAAGTTGTTTCCATAGTTGCTCATATTAGGTTAGGTGAAGAAAGTCGAAATTTATTGTGTATGAAGCAATTATCCATGGACTATTCTGTTGATAACCTTTTGGTGACGTTTATAGGCCGAAAATCGGAATTATCCAGACAGAATACCCGTCTCCCTGGAACTAGTGTTTCTTTTTTCAAGATCAGCGGATTTAGCTCAGTTGGGAGAGCGCCAGACTGAAGTCACTCTTCAGTCCGAGTAATCTGGAGGTCCTGTGTTCGATCCACAGAATTCGCAATTCTTTTTGTTTCTATATTTTTAAGCCACCAGTTCTGGTTGAAACAAATGCCCTATTTTATTTCAACATCTTAACTAGATCTACTCCAACCTCCGTCATGACAAAAGCCAATTATTTACATATGTACATATTTATTTCTCCTCCTCCTTGTTGTCCTTTGCATCTTCTTCAGCAGCCTTCTTAACCTCCTTTCCGTCAAGGTACTTGTCAAAGGCATCGTTCTTCTCAGACCATGGTCGCTTGCCAAGCAAACGAATCATATCTTCTCGAGTGATGACTTCTTTGGTAAGCAGCTCTTGAGCCACAAGGTCCATCTCCTTGGACTTGGATCGGATCAGCTCATGGCATTTAGCATGTGCTTCAGAAATGATTCGTCGGATTTCGGCGTCAATCACAGAAGCTGTCTCCTCTGAGTAAGGCTTGTTGAATCCATCCTCGGCAACTTCATGATTGACAGGTCCGATTTTAGGAGACATTCCCAATTGGGTTACCATGGAAGTAGCGTATTGGGTGACTTTTCGAAGATCATCAGCAGCTCCATTGGTGATATCTCCAAAATAGATTTCTTCGGAAACACGACCTCCCAGAGTCATGACAAGCTGGTCGGTGATCTGGGCCTTCGAAAGCAGGTTGAGGTCCGGAGGAAGGTATTGGGCGTAACCGAGAGCCTTTCCACGAGGAATAATAGACACCTTGAGTAGAGGATGGGCATGTTCTAAGTACCAGCCACAAATGGCGTGTCCGGCTTCATGGTAAGCGATAGTTTTCTTTTCATCAGGAGTGAAGACCATAGTTTTCTTTTCCAGACCAGCAATGACTCTCTCAATGGCCTGCTCGAAGTGCTTGATTTCCACAGAGTCGGCATCAGCACGAGCAGCAATCAAAGCAGCCTCATTGCACACGTTGGCCACGTTGGCTCCGGAAAATCCGGGGGTAAGGGCTGCCAATCGAGAAGCAAGGTCATCACGGTCTAGATCGGTGACGATTTTCTTGAGATGAACTAAAAACACGGCTTTTCGTCCTTCAACGGTGGGGTTGTCGATGTTGATATGTCGGTCGAATCGTCCAGGTCGCAAAAGAGCGGGATCGAGCACATCAGGTCGGTTAGTTCCGGCAAGAACAACCACGTGATCAGAAGACTCGAAGCCGTCCATTTCCACCAGAAGCTGGTTCAGGGTGGCTTCACGCTCATCGTTTCCGCCGCCACGCATAGAGTCACCTCGGGCCTTACCAATAGCGTCGATTTCGTCAATGAAAATAATGGAAGGAGCCATTTGTCGAGCTTGCTTGAACAAGTCTCGGACTCGAGAAGCTCCAACTCCAACAAACATCTCCATAAATTCAGAACCGGAAACAGACAGGAAAGGAACACCAGCCTCACCAGCAGTTGCCTTGGCGACTAGGGTCTTACCAGTTCCGGGGGGACCAGACAAAATAGCACCTCGAGGGATCTTGGCACCAAGACGCTCGTATTTTTTGGGATCCTTCAGGAAATTGACAAACTCCATAATTTCAACTTTAGCCTCATCCATACCGGCCACATCGGAGAAGTTGGTTTTCACGTCGGTTTCCTTGTTGAACAGCTTGGCCTTGGATTTACCCATGCCAAACAATCCTCCTCCGCCTCCAGGACCACCCTTTCCGCCCTGTCGACTGATTCGGGAAATAAAGAAAAATCCAGCAAGCATAAGAACAGTGGGGATCAAAGGTACGAGGGTTCCGAGAAGAGAAGATCGTCGAATGTAATGAACAGGGATACGGTCAGCAGGAGCAATGTGAAGAGCATCCTGAGCCTCCTCCATTCGTCGTTCAAAGGTCTCGACAGATCCAATAGCAAACTCTACAATCGAAGTAGTAGCTCCATTCGCAGTTTGCACTGGGGAGACTAGCTCAGCCAAAACCCGGGTGCCATTCTCAACTGTAATCTTCTTGACCAATCCCTTCTCGAGATATCCGCTCTGGAACTCTTGCCAAGACAGCTTAGGGCCGCTATTGGATGATGACGAAAGGTACCATGACAGGAGTGCAAACACTAAAAGGTTGGTGAGCACAGACTCTCCCATAGGCAAGTTTGGCTTTCCATTGGGGTTGGGTCCATTGCCCTGGTTTCCCTGATTACCTTGATTCTCCTGGTTGCCCTCCTGACGATGATTTTGCCACCACATTCCTCCCTGGTCGTTTTTCTTGTCGTTCTTTTCATTCTGGTCGGTCTTCTTGTTGAACACCCAACTGGGCAATAAATTAGAATGTCTGAGGCTAAACAGCCGTCTCTGCGTGAGGGGCACCATTGGTGCCCGCGAGGCTGCCCGCAGACCCACGTTTAGTGTCCGTAATGACACGATGGAACGGTTCATTGTGGGTTGGAGAATGCAAGGTGTAGTTGGGTGTAATAGTGTGGGTTTTCAAATAAAGTTAGAGTTCTGAGTAAGCCTTTGAGAAACGTATCAGTAAATACAAGGTGGAAGAAAGATGATGAATCTTTGATGAGTGCTTTTTTTTTTCAGGGCAATCGCATAAAAGTTAATAACCTTGAGACATTTCTCTTTGGGCTTTGTCACCTCCGAGTATGTGTCAACTGGTTTTAAAACCTTATTGTACAAGGGTGGCGATATCTACATGGATTGTGCTAGAATAATGTATGGGTCAATTTAGCTAAGAGCAGAAATGAAAACGGAAGCTTTTGTACCAAAAAATATTGAAGTAGGCTCTTGATATCCCTAACTTTCGGTTGTTTATCTACTTGCTACCGTTCAAGGTCTGGCTATAACTGGATGTAGTTAAAGTTTGCTTCAGCCACAATAATTGCTCACATGTGGCGAATGGGATTGTGGCGTTGAAACTTTATTTTAAACAAGGAGACGATAAACGAGCATTTCTTGAAACCATTGAAACATAGGATACAGTGCGTCTGAGATATGGAAGTATTTTGCTATCCATATTGAATTGTATTGTTTGTTAGTTATTATGTTATAACTTTAGTCTTGCCATGACGTCATTGACTATTATTTGCCCAATCCACGTAATGACAGTTAGGATTAGTGCCTTAAGAACTGCAAGTTCAATTAGGAGAATCTCCAGTATAGACATAAGAATTCCCTCTCTCAATATAATTAATGCTCCTACCTTTGAGAGCTCATCCAGCAGAATCATAATGTAACCAATAATCAACTCATATCACTTGTCATATTCGTTAGTACCTCCTGGGATTTACATTCTTTTCACCAGAGTGATCTGGATTTTCATGATTGATTGAGAATTGGTTAACCTCTAATTCCTTCAGGTCTCCACTCAGTCTCTTTACGACGTTACTCCTCTTACAAATCCCTCGATGTAACTAAACAGAAATAAACTTAAATTGAATTCAGAGAACATGCATCTCAAATGTGTAGAAGATGAGTTGACAAGACCATGGTTGAAAATAGCACAATATGGAGGTTGTTACAGATTTATCAAATTAGGCATTGTTTCATCATTTGTGTTTTAAACTTACACAAGTTTCTATAACCACATAAAGCCTGAATGATCTAATGCATCCTATACCTACAAGGGGCACTATAAATAGATATTAAAAGTCTCTTTTTATTAGGAGCCAATATAATGCTCAAATCCATCGGATTTACACAGAAAATCATGTCCCACTTGTTTAGAAAACCTCATTGCTCTATTGCAACCAGGCACCATCCAACCCTAACTTTAATTTCCCCAGCCTGTACCTTAATTCATCAAGCGTGTTTCCACGTCACTAGATTGACAAAAAATGGATATATTGGAGGACACAAACGAGGAGAGTAATTACTCTTCGGTGCCCTCGACCCCTCGAATGCCCAAGAAGAAGGAGCGGCCATCTTCCACTTACTCCAACCTGCGACTATCTCTGTATGGCGACGAAGGTGGAAACTACTCATCAGGTTTACCTTCTTTGTCACAATTGGCCGATCTGCCCGCCTCAACAAATCCTCCTCCTCCTCCACAATGGGTGACACAATTAGGAAATTCACCCGCAAGATCAGCTTCACCTAGTAACCAGTTGATGCCTCCACGAAACCGATCTCCAATGCGATCACAGAGTCCCGTACGAACTGATGACACAAACCCCCAAACCCCTCCACCAGCTTCCGATGGTGTCACATTCAATAACCCTTTCAACTTTGAACAAACCACATACTCGCTGTCGTCACCGGCGGTCAAGCCGTCGCAACGAAGGGGACACAGATACAAGCATTCTTCTGTGTCGATGAACTTCTTTGAGGAACCCAATAAAGTCCCCTTAACCATCCCCAAAAGCCATCCTATCCCCAACACAAAAGAGGCATTGCAGTCCGTTTCACGAGAACAAGGGATCCGTCTATTCTGGTCTGGTGTCCATCTTTTTGCAGCAATAATGATCCTTGCCTTGTCATCACATGATTACACAGCTTTGGCAGCCCTGGCACATTTGGTGCTGTATGACGCATTGGGAGCAACGCTGACGGCCGTGGTGGACATTTTGTGCAACTTTGAGGTGTGGAAAAACTCCTCTATTCACCACCCCTTTGGCCTCCAGCGTGCCGAAGTTCTGGCTGGCTTTGCTCTTTCTGTGGCATTGATATTTATGGGTGGAGATCTTCTTTCGCATTCTGTAGAATCAGTTGTTGCTGTTTTCTACCGTGCCGATCATCGTATCCATGAGCATGACCATGGAGATGTATCACATTCCCCTTCGCACTCGCACTCCCACTCACATGGTCATGGCCATGCAAAGGAAGGCCCGTCCGCTTTATCTTCCATGGACGTATTTATGACCATTTTGGCATTGGTGGTGACTATAATTTCCGCATATGGACTCAAAAACCATCAACGAATTGGAAAAGCTATGAGACACAATACTCTGGCGCAGTTACCGCTACCATCATTTCTGTCCAACCCATCGCATCTTATGACTGTCACCTCTTCCCTGGCGATTCTGTCTTATCTGGTTATTCCCGGAGCTGGATCCGAAGTTCTAGACTCCATCATCACCCCGCTGATTGCTTTGTCAATGTGCTACGTTGGCTGGCAGCTGGCCAAATCTTTGGGAGGCATGCTCATCATGTCTTTCCCTGGAGTCAACCATATTGCCGATATCGAAAAGGCTATTCTGGCCGAGTCCCTGGTCAAGTCTGTTTCGGACGTGTCGTTCTGGCAAGTCCACCATAACTTATGTCTAGTCAGCATGCGAATTGAAATGGAACAGGCATCCAGTGTAGAGGAGCAGGCTCTGAAAGTCAGGGCAGCAGAAATTGCCAAAAACATCCTCACTCCAGACTACGAAGACATGTTGGACCAGGTCACCTGGGAAACCACAATCGATATTACTAGATAGATATAGATTAATGAGTGTAATGCAGCTACGGATAATAATCAATGGAATAATCCGATAATGCATGCCAGAACTCTCATTTGAAGGTCACGTGGTCATAAGCCGAAAACTCCAGCAAAAAAACCTAAATGGTGTTATCGGCTTTAGTTCTAGGGTCACCACTTCTTTTGACGCTGTGATTTCCCTCTAGGGGTTGATATCTAATTGGGTTCAATTGTGAAACATTCGTTCAATGTTTTTAGAAATTATCTTGTGGGAAGTGAACCACCTACATATGGCATGTGTAGGCAGTCACCAAGAGAAAAGTGATCAAAGGGATAACCATTTCCACATGTTCATTGCTATTTTTGTTAATACAGGTTGCGTCATTTAATCTTGTAGCCTCGGAGATGGAGCAATCGGAGATGTGATTGCAGATATCAGGCGATGTTGTCCTGTTTGCAGAACGTCTTGCCAGGAACCGTGATTTTGATGCATCTGAGACATTATTGAATTTTTTAGTTTTTTTCATACAATTTTTCTACATACCGTTGAACGACAACAACTTTTCAGTTTCACGGTGGATGATCATTGCCATTGTAAAAAACATCGTTATATCGCACCAAAACAATAATTTATCCTCACCAGTAGTCTTTGTTAAAGTTTGCTGGCAAATTTAAAAGCAATTTTATGGGCTGTTTTGACATGCAGGTCGCAGAAATGTGTCAAATGATGATGATCAGGGCCGTCAAGAAAACGAGCAAGACAAACAAGGTGACGCTGATGTCAACAACCAAATCATTTCCCTATTCTTCGTCTATTTAAACGACATGTGGTTCCCATTTATCTGCAAACTGTTTTTTTTGCTGTCGAACTGCAAGTTTCCGTTTTGGGTCTGTGTTTTTGCTCACATCCTAATGCATGTTTAGATGCAGGCATGCATGAGGGTGTCGGACGGCTTACACCTGAAGGTTATTTTTTTCACTCCTCATGAAAGGTGTACTGTAAGGATGGAATTGAGTATCATGGGGACGTAGAGATGAAGATAAAAGACCTGCAGAGAGTATTTTTTGTACCCCATGATGATCAAGTTCATCTTAACTAGTTGTGGCTAACCACTGTGCCAGACTATCGCCAAGACTGCTAAAAAGTGGTTTACCTGCATAATCGTCATAACCAGAATAATTCTTGAGTGTATGACACAAACCACTGGAATAATTTCGGCGGTTGAAACATTCTTACAATGTCCACAAACAAATGCACGTTTTTTCTTGGCGATGGGATCGGTGAAACAGTGGTTAGTCCCTTTTGGTTAGTCAATAGGGTTTCGGATCATGCATGAAGTACGACAACAAATAACGAGTGCCTGGAGGAGTGTCGGTTTAGTGATGGTATCAAGTGATTTATATTTGTGCTTTTAATGCCTGGACACTTTAACTGGTCACAAAATGGCTTGTCATCGTCTCTGCTCAACTCCACTTTAGCCCCTCTCCCACTTTCTCACCCTCACCTCGGCTGCATGCATGGCCATTGTTTTCTGCAGACTCTGACTACTCTTTCCTTTCGTTTGGTATATATCTTGTAAGTTACAGAGTTTGCATTTCCTCCATCTCACCCAACTATGGAATCAGAACCTGTACCTATAACGCAGGATCCGACCATTTACTCGAGCCAGCAGGATGCGGAGATTCGGTCCCTGGCCGAGTCGATCCACTCTCAACACTCCAACGAGCTCAGCCGTGTCAACTCTGCCAATCTCACCAACCCTTACGTTGACACCTCTGACCCCGAGCTCGATCCTTGGAGCGGCAAGTTCAACAGCCGGAAATGGACTCGAACCATTCTGAGCTTGAAACAACGATACGGAGCTGCCAAGGAAATCACAGCAGGTGTAGCCTTCAAAAACCTGGGCGCCTATGGTTACGGAGGTGGAGCCGATTACCAGAAAACTGTTGCCAATGCCATTCTGGGCTTGGAAGGAGTTTTCCGTAAGGTTTTCCACTGCGAGAAGAAGGAAGACAAGGTCCAGATCCTTTCTCAGTTTAACGGTGTCTTGTGGCCTGGAGAAACTTGTGTAGTTCTTGGCAGACCTGGTAGTGGATGTACCACTTTACTCAAAAGTATTGCCTGTGAAACTTTTGGATTTCAACTGGACGAAGAAACCGAATGCAACTATCAGGGTAAGTATAATGTCTGCTTTTGTTCTTTTTTTTTTGTTTTTTTAAATCTCTTCTAACTCAGGAATCCCACGGAAAATCATGCAGAAAAACTGCCGGGGAGAAATCGTCTACAACGCTGAAGTGGATGTGCATTTCCCCCATCTTACTGTAGGTGACACCCTCATGTTTGCATCTCTGGCTCGAACACCCCAGAACCGATTTGAAGGAGTGTCGCGAGAACAGCATGCCAAACACACTCGAGATGTCACCATGGCCTCTCTGGGTTTGACCCATACTCTTGATACCAAGGTTGGAAACGACTTTGTTCGTGGAGTATCTGGTGGAGAGCGAAAACGTGTCAGTATCGCCGAAAGTATCGTGTGTGGATCACCATTACAGTGCTGGGATAACAGTACTCGAGGTCTTGATGCTGCCACAGCCACTGAGTTCCTTCGATGGTTGCGTCACTCCGCGGAGTTGACTGGGGCCTCCATGTTTGTGTCTTTGTACCAGGCCTCCCAGGAAGCTTATGATCTATTCGATAAAGTCACTGTTCTTTACGAGGGTCAACAAATTTACTATGGTCCCACTGAACGAGCCCGACAGTACTTTGAGGAGCTTGGTTTCTATTGCCCCCATCGACAAACTACTGGAGATTTCCTCACCTCCATCACTTCTCCCTCTGAGCGAATTGTGGCTGAGGGATTCGAAGGCAAAGCACCCCGAACCCCTGCCGAGTTTGCCCAGCGATGGCGTGAATCCGAAATGTTCACCAAACTCATGGAGGAGATTGATAGATTCAACTCTGAATACCCCGTTGGGGGGCAACGAGTTGCAGATGTCATGCAACTCAAACACGACAAACAAAGTGACCATATTAAGGTTTCGTCACCTTATACCATATCTGTGCCCATGCAAGTTAAATTGTGTTTAACTCGAGGGTTCCAGAGACTCAGAGGTGACCTTAGTATGGCGCTGACTACTATTTTAGGAAATTTCGTGGTTGCTCTAATCTTGTCCTCAATGTTCTATAATCTTGCTGATGATACTTCCTCGTTTTTCTCCCGAGGCGCTTTGCTGTTCTTTGCCATGTTGATGAATGCCATGTCTTCAGTCTTGGAGATCATTGTGCTTTATGAATTGCGACCCATTGTGGAAAAACATCAAAGATATGCCATGTACCATCCCTTCTGTGAAGCTTTAGCCTCGATCATTTGTGATTTCCCTACAAAGTTTATCACTATGATCTGTGTCAATGTTACCATTTATTTCATGGCTAACCTAAGACGAGAAGCTGGAGCGTTCTTCACTTTTTACCTGTTTTCGCTCATGTGTGTTTTTGCAATGAGTATGATTTTCCGAACTATTGCTGCCATCACAAAGACTCTACAGCAGGCTCTTGCCCCCGCAGCTGTAGTCATTCTTGCTCTTATCATTTACACTGGTTTCACTCTTCCTATTAGTTACATGAAGGGGTGGGCCCGATGGATCAACTACATTGACCCCATTGCTTATGGATTCGAGAGTGTCATGGTCAACGAGTTCCGAAACAGAGAGTTCCCTTGTTCAGTTTTCATCCCCCAGCAGTCCCTCTACAGCATGCTTGGTAGCCCCTACCAGAGCTGTATGGCCATAGGCGCTCTCCCTGGTGAGCGTGTAGTTCAGGGAAGCCGATATTTGGAAGTTGCCTTCGAGTACTCTGAGGCCCACTTGTGGAGAAATCTGGGTATTTTGTTTGGCTTTGTCTTGTTTTTCGCTGGAACTTACCTTGTGGCTGTTGAGTTTATTCAGTCTGCCAAGTCTCGAGGAGAAGTTTTGGTTTTCCTTCGATCTTCTCTCAAGAAACGACTTAAGAATAAGAAGCGTGATCTTGAGGCTATTGCTGAGAATCCCAATTCCCCTGAGCCTGAAAAAGTGATGGAGAAGACCCAAAAGGATACTTCTTCCTCGGAGCTGTCTGAGCCTGCCAACAAGGATATTTTCCAGTGGAAGGATGTATGCTATGATATTAAGGTCAAGGGAGGTGAGAAACGACTTTTGGACAATGTGGACGGATGGGTTAAACCTGGAACCCTTACAGCCCTTATGGGATGTTCTGGAGCTGGTAAAACCACTTTGCTGGATGTTCTTGCTGACCGAAAGGCAACTGGTGTGATTACTGGAGATATGCGAGTCAACGGAAAGAAACGAGACGCCTCTTTCCAGCGAAAAACAGGTTATGTCCAACAGCAGGATCTTCATACTGCAACTGCTACTGTCCGTGAGGCTCTAGAGTTCTCTGCTCTGCTACGACAACCTTCTTCTGTATCCAAGGCCGAAAAGCTGGCTTATGTTGATGAGGTTATTGATATTCTGGAAATGCGAGCTTATGCCGATGCTGTTGTTGGTGTGCCTGGTGAAGGTCTTAACGTTGAACAGCGAAAGCGACTTACCATTGGTGTGGAGCTTGCAGCCAAGCCTGAGCTTCTACTGTTCCTTGACGAGCCTACTTCTGGTCTAGATTCTCAGACCGCCTGGTCTATTATTTGTCTGCTTAAGAAATTGGCTAGTCGGGGCCAGGCTATTCTGTGTACCATTCATCAGCCCTCTGCTATTCTTTTCCAGGAGTTTGATCGACTTTTGTTTATGACTCTGGGAGGTAAAACCGTTTACTATGGAGACATTGGTCCCAATTCCGAGAACCTCATCAACTACTTTGTGTCCAAGGGTGCCGATCCTTGTCCTGAAGAAGCCAACCCTGCTGAATGGATGCTGGAGGCTATTGGAGCTGCTCCTGGATCTATTGCCAAACGAGATTGGGCTGTTGCCTGGAATGAGAGTGAGGAGCGAGCTCAAGAACGAGAATTGCTGGATAAAATGGCCGAGGAACTTTCTGCTCAGTCAGGTGAGGTTGAGGAACAAGTGGAGTCAGATTCTGGTTACTCCGCCAAGTCTCAATATGCTACTTCCCAGGCTACCCAGCTGTATTACCTGACTAAACGATTGTGGACTTACTACTGGCGTTCTCCACGATACATCTGGTCCAAGCTTCTTATGTCCATTATTTCTGCGCTGTTCATTGGTTTCTCATACTTCAAGGCATCTCGTGACATTCAGGGCCTTCAGAACCAAATGTTTGGTTTCTTCATGTTGTTCCTGATTTTCGTGATTATCATGGTTCAGATTCTACCTCACTTTGTTGCTCAACGAGAACTCTACGAAGCTCGAGAACGATCTTCCATGGCTTACTCTTGGCAAGCGTTTATGGGCTCCAATATTTTGGTTGAGATCCCCTGGCAGACTCTTGTTGCTGTTCTTGTGTTCTTCTGTTTCTACTACCCTATTGGATTGCAAGACAATGCTACTGGCCATCTTTCCGAGCGTGGAGCTCTGTTCTTCCTACTCCTGTGGTCCTTCTATGTGTACAATTCCACTTTTGCCCACATGATGGGAGCTGCATTCGAGAACAAGGAAAATGCCGCCACAATCGGATACTTGCTTTTCGCCCTGTGTCTTATCTTCTGTGGTGTTCTTGCTACTAAGGAAGATATGCCCCACTTCTGGATCTTCATGTACCGAGTCTCTCCTCTCACTTACCTCGTGTCTGGTCTACTGAGTGCCGGTGTTGGTGAAACCGATGTTGTTTGCTCTCCTGAGGAGCTTGTTCAGTTCAAGCCTCTGGAAGGCACCACTTGTGGTGAGTACATGTTCAGATTCATCGAGGCTCTTGGATCCAAGGGAGGATACCTGGTTAATCCTGATGCCACTGATATGTGTGGATACTGTCCCATCAAGACTACAGATGCATACCTTGAGCAGGTCGACATTGAGTACTCCCAGCGATGGCGAAACTATGGCATTCTGTTTGCCTACCCTGTTTTCAACGTCTTCATGGCCTTCACTTTGTACTACGTCTTCCGAGTCCCCAAGAAGAGCCGAAAGCAGAAGGTTTAACCTGGCCAAGATTTTATACCCTTCATATACACTACGTTTAATATTATTCATTGGATAGAGAAAGAGCGATTCAAATTAATTTAGAAAGAAAACAAACAAAAACCCAATATGTCTTGAAAAGTGCATCAAATTAACTTCTCCAAAAAACAAAATAATTATGCCTATTACCAGAGTCGAACTGGTGCTCTTCTCATATCGCAATTAAAGTTACGAGTGAGACGCCTTAGCCACTTGGCCAAACAGGCTGAGTTACAACAAAAGAAGCTAAGATTTTAACAGTACTAAACGGGGAATCACGTGATGACAAATTATTTAGTATTTATTTTCACATGTTGTATGTGTCATAACAATTTGGAAGGAAATTTAGAGCATATTTTATTTGGTCTAAGCTCACGTGTCATATTATCTAATGGATAATGGTTCGTATTGTTTCGTTTTTGGGATTCAAGAATACAACACCCAAGAACGCAAGGAAATCAAAAAAAAAAAAAAAAAACAAAAAAAACAAATAATACTTAGAGTAAAAAATAAATGTATCTGTAGCGAGATGGAATATTTTCAATAGACTCATTATGGAAACGCCAGCCGACTGCCTGTATTTCTTTTATCATCCAGAAACATATCGGATAACTTTTCTTTTCTCTTAGAATAGACACGCAAGATGAAATATGGATCATTGAGCTCTATTTCTTCTTTCTTCTTTAGTAGACTGCTTTTTCCTCCATACACTCGATTGACTACATAATAAAAATGACTGAAGTAAGATATAGAGTGAACTGTAAACCAGTTTCCAGAAAAGTCATGAAGTGCGCTTTTTTAATCACTCACTTCATTTCATTTTTTTTAAGATTGTTTGTATTGTCATACATTGAATTGACCACATAAATAGAAATAATTAAGTAAGTCGCGACAATTTGCATAAAAGCGCTCACGTGTCTCCCCATGCCTTCGCAAAAACCATCAGGCAACCTGGCCGAGCGGTCTAAGGCGCCAGGTTAAGGCTAACTCCTTAACAAATATCCTGGTCTCTTCGGAGGCGAGAGTTCGAATCTCTCGGTTGTCATAAGTTGAGCTCAAGAGCTTTCTTTTTTGTCTTTTTCGGTGGGTTCCAGTAACTGCTCTGATTATCGCAACTTCGAAGCCAACGTAAGGGAGCAAGGGTGTGTTTTTCTCATCAGCACGCCATGCGCCTCATACATTTTTTGTATTTCCAGCTCTGCCGAGCGTTTTCCTCCTTGGCTGGTTCAGTTTAGCCGTTCTCGCAATTGGGCTATCCTGTTTCAATTCAAATATCTAGAGCCTTCCAACCTGACGTTCCAAATATCTCCTCACTCCACTGCCGAAGAGTACAACTCCAAAGCCTCTTCAGTATCATCATACCAGTCTATGCGTTTGCTCTCAACCTGACATTCCTTCAAATATTCCTGCCATTGGTTGAGTGTGAAAGAGTGGGAAAGACGCTCCTTCTCCATCAAACAGCCCGCCGAAATTCCCGGAATCACCAAACATGACGTGTCATGTTCGTTTTCGTCCCCACAGAGCCAACTACAGTCTTCATTCGACGCCAGCGACAATGTCTGTTTAGTAAGAATATCGAGAGGAGTCACCCTCATCTCTGCCAAAATTGCATTATCAAAGGGAACTGCAGCGGAATTCTTCATCATTAAGCACAACATTCTGTTGCCCTCCGAACATAACCACAACCCACTCACTAAACCTCCACTTTGGCCAGG
Source organism: Yarrowia phangngaensis (assembly GCA_900519005.1). NCBI lineage: Eukaryota > Fungi > Ascomycota > Dipodascomycetes > Dipodascales > Yarrowia > Yarrowia phangngaensis. The sequence continues at coordinate 774,206 of ULGR01000001.1, read as the reverse complement.
CGCAACTACATTCCAATCCTTTGGAAGCATACAATTGCGTTGTGTGGTGATCAAAGTGCCGGTCGTCGACTTTGTGATTTTGCTGATCCATTCGGGAATGTCGCATGTTTCTGTGTCGTCTATAACATAGGTGTGAAATCTGGCTTGGAAGAGCAGCTTGCTGTTCACCTTGCCAATGAAGAATTGCGACAGATCAAGCTCGGTCTCCATGCTTGGTTGAAAAGATTGCCATGCTACCAACAAGAGAAAAGAAAGTGTCAAACACAAAAGCAGCCTTTGATAGCGTGTCATGATTGGTGCAAGACTGCTGGGTTTACATTCTGTGCACAAGAGATGGATAAGGCGTTTGTGGCATGTACCGTAAAACCTTAATGCGATTAAGGTATCTCTTTATCAAAGTTTAAATGTTATTCATACGAGATGTGCATAAGATGAAAGAAGTACAACAGTTATCCTTTTAACCCGATGCCCAGAAGTCACCTTCACAAGCCACCCAATGCAAGGTTGATTTTCGCAGCCTTGCATAAGGTGGCTTGTGAAAGTGGCTTATGTATCCTCTGAAGTCAATCAAGAAGCCACCATGTACTGGCTTAAAATACGAGCAAAAGATGATCCCTTTTAATTTCCCAAAGTCCACAACCAATCAAAGGGATACTCTTTTTCTAGGCCTCTTATATCGTTGCCTTTGTACCTACGATACCACGAAAGCGTCAGGCCTGATTACCATTTCAGCAACGAACTCTGATTATGTATAGAAGATAAGAGCAACCAAAGTTGATAATTGAGGTTGAAGGCATCAAGTCAATACACCAATCTGCCGTAGATTTGCAATTGAACGCATCTTGCGATTCATGGAGGTGGGAGCGGGAAACTCCTGAGGTTGGCCAGCTAAAGGACCATCGGTGTGGAACAATAGGGGACGGTAACCCTCGTCTTGATCCATAACGGACGAATTTCGGAACTTTTCAATGAGGCATTCTTTGCCCTGAGTGCTGGGTTAGTGGGAGGAACAGAAAACAATCTTATGAAGTATACTCATATATTGGCGTAGGTAAGATCGCAGATTTTTCCCGAGTTAAGATTGCTCCATTTCTTGCTGCATCGCTCTTGGGCAAATTTGATGATGTAATTGGGAGATACGAATGAAATGAACGCATATCCCACACTGTGTTAGCTCTATCTCGAACAAAAGCAACTCACTACACACTTGCAACGGTTTCGGAAATCCATTCGGAGATACAAAAAATCGTAGGTTCCCTTGGAGGTCTCATCGACCCAATCTTGTAGCATTTTTTGAGTGAACTTGTTGGGAATATTTCGTATCATCAGGGTGGTTCGGGTATCTTGACCGTTAGCGACTCGGATTAAATCAATGGCATTTTTGCGAGGCACCAGTGCCATGGTGACGACATTTTTCTCCCTCTGAGCTTCTTTTCGTGAAGCAGACCGTTTGATGAGATCGGTGGTGTCAATCCTAAGAGCCTCGTAAGCCCGAGTAGACAGGAAATAGTCCAACTTCATGTCCCCTGTAATGGGACAGACGTCAGCTTTACTGACTTCACCAACTAAAGCGTACCAGTTGTACTCTGCAGGGTTGCACAACACTGGTCCTTCGTGAACGTGAATTCCAACTTGGGTTAGTGAGTCAATCACAGATTCGTCGACATCAAGATACTGGATAGGAGTGAGATTCTGACTGAACCTAGACATGGCCACGGAAGCATGGCGGATATCAGGGAAGTAAACGTCGAAGGAAGTAGGTGTGTATGTCAAAATAACGTATGAGCCAATCTGTTGGAGACCAGATCGGATTTGATTAGAAAGAGAGGTTTGTACTCTCACCAATCTAGACTCAAAAGGTTTGTTCTCATTTTCCTTGTTTGTGACATCTTCTGCTTTTGCAAACTTTGGCTCTTCCCCTTTCCCTCCGACTTTGATACCCAATCGTTTGGACCGATTCACAAACTCGTCCAGGGTGTTTTGGGTATTGGCGTGGTTTGTGTTTGAACTGGCGTGGTTTGTGTCGTTTGCGTCGAGGTCTTCGTTTGTGTCGTTTGTGTCGAGGTCTTCGTTTGTGTCGTTTGTGTCGAGGTCTTCGTTTGTGTCTGTTGATTCCATAGTTGTCTACACAAATGAGGAAAAGGATAAGAATAAAGTGAGTGGTCTTCCATTTATATACAGTTACAAAACGTAGGTCACTTTAAATGAAGTAGACTTGGAGCTGTTTATGACGACCACAAAAACAGGATTGCAATTGTCGAGTAATTATGACACGAAACTTGCATAATCAGTGTTATCAGAGTTTCACAAAAACAATACCAGTTATACACTACCTCGTTAAGGTTTGTGTACTGGTGATAATCATGCAGCTTTAAGAACACAAACATAACATGGAAAAAAAAAGGTGGCGACATCCGCAGGATTCGAACCTACGCGGGGAAACCCCAAGAGATTTCTAATCTCTCGCCTTAACCGCTCGGCCAGGATGCCAGATGGAAGAAAAGATTTGTTAGACTTTTACAATCAATCGTTTGCTTAGTAATTAACGAATCAATTACTTAGAATTATTTCATATTTATGTTATAGTCAATTGAATGTATGAGAAAAAAAGAAAAACAAAAAAAAACGAGCTGTTTATCACGAACTAACGAGTCTGATGAGTTATGGCCTCTATCATTGTTCAACACACCTTAGCCAACTTCATTTGCAGGTTTCGACAGTTTGAATGATTCTGAGGAATCTCCGCAAGGCAGAAGAACACTGTTTTTTTTGAGTTGTCTCAATAAACGGGGATTTCGTCTCCATTTCACTTCTTCCGTCTCAATTTCACTGTGTTCAAATTATCTACTTTTTAAACCTCTCACCTACAACTCTGTCTACTCATTCAACTAATTCATTAATGCATACCAGCTCACTCAAACGATGGTTAACTTTCCTAATTCTGCAACCGCTCTTACTTAAGCATCCGTTGGTCTTACTTAAGTAACCGGCTTAGGCACCTCGGTGGGAGGCGTATCATGGGATCCTCCATAAGCCGGTTCGAACGACGAAATGTCGGCACTGCCAGGTTGAGGGTTCTGGGACGCGTACGCGGGGTCAAACTGCTCGTTACCCTCAGCAGGGGCGGCAGGAGCAGTGGTATCACCCTCAGTAGCAACAGCACCAGAGGCAGCGGCAGTCTCCTTATCCTTATCCTTGTGCTTGCCAGGATGGATCACCTTATCCACCGTTTCGTCAATCTTTCCCACCATCGATCCGAGTTTGTCCTTTAGAGTCATGTTGATTCGTTTTGCAGAGGATGATTAATTTTGGGGGGGTTGGGACTCCTTATATATACTTTTCTCAGACCTTCTGAATGACTACACACGTGCTGCTCTCATGCATCATGCAGGATTAGGCAAGATAAACAAAATGAGATGGCATGATGCAGGTGTGTGTTGCAAGAACACAAATGGAATGCTATTTGTGTAACCAAACTTATTATCGATTGTTAATTCCGTGTTTTTTGTGGCCCATTCTTTCCATTCTGTGATTCTTAATCGCTTTCCTCTGGGGGGTAAGCGGTGGAGCCTTGTTACATCACCCCACAATTTAAAGTTTTCATCTCGCCCAGCCGGCTTTGTGTTAAACTTTAATTTTTGCTCCAAAGTCGGTCATGTGTCAAAAAATAAATGGGTGGCGTTCCTGCATGAACTGGAACCGGAACCGACTGAACCGGAGCTTTGCAATTCTGGTGCATGACCATGTCGTCAGCTAACGTGTTCTTCAGCTAACGTGATCTTCAGCTAACGTGTTCTTCAGCTAACGTGTTCTTCAGCTGTGCTTGGTGTGTCACTTTCAATTCTTCTCATTGGCCTGTTTCAGCCATCATGTCCAGCCGTTGACAGTTTATCTCTGTCAAAGTTCCCGAAACGTTTGATCTTCATCTTGGTATCACAAGGGATGTGCGTGACACAAGTAGAATCACAGCAGTGGGGTACTGAGCCTTCCAGAGTGATAGGAAGCTATGCAGTCTGATATTCAACGACACTGACGTCACTGCAGCTGGAGAGGACCACTGCTAAGTTGCACACTGGCCATCCATATATCGGTGACGTTGGTAACCTTGGGGTGAGGCTTCCAGGTGAACTCGTATAAGAGGCATATTCCTGGCAAAGGCAAATACGCGTTTAACATCTCCTAGCTACGTCTCACAGAAACGTAAGTCTTCCTCCTCGGTTTGCTGGTGAGAAAACCACGTAATCCATTCACACTGAGAAAACCACGTACTCCATTCACACTGAGAAAACCACGTACTCCATTCACACTGAGAAAACCACGTACTCCACTCACACTGAGAAAACCACGTACTCCATTCACACTTTCGCCTGCTCATTCAGCCAAACTTATTCGTTGCAAACGTTACAATAGAATTCCTCTCGTTGACAATGGCAGAATGTTGTTTGAACTGGCACTGATTTCATGCCAAAATGCGAGTGCAGAGCGACATTGCGTTGTCATGCAAGCAGACAGATTATCAGGGAGTCAGGACGAGGTTCCTTCACCCGTAGATTTCTCAGGACGAGATTCCTTCACCCGTAGGTTTAGCGTATCGTTGCCAGTTGATTCACCCGTTGACTTACCCGTTTCATCATTGATGTTGTCAGCAGTAGGTTCTCCAGTTGAACCTACAGTGCCTTCACTAACACTAGTCTCGGTGGAGTGGGCTCCGGTACATCAGTTTCGACATCCTCAGGATTAAACATGTTCACATCAACATACTTCGACTTATTAATGGGAAGCCATCGTTCTGCTGTAGTGGCAAAATGTTCGGAATTGTGGACATCATCAGGGAAAAATGTGGTTATATACTTGATTCTTCCCAACAGTCAAGCGGCAAAGGGTATCCACATCTCTCTAGAAAAGCATGCTTTAGCCATTACTTTTAGATCTAAGTTAGTGAAGTCATAATTCTCTGTGAGATTTCCACTGTCACTGTATCCTAATGGAGAGGTTGCAGAGTACCGCAGTCACACCTGAATAACTGGTTTCAGGAGCGTTACCAAAAGCAGGATACAAAACATTGGATCTCGAGGGTTACCCAGAATCCGCAGATTACATATCTGTTAACAGATAACTTGAATAGGGCTTATTAATCTTGAAGATACAAACAGGTTGTATAACTTACGACCGTGGAGATGAGTTATCTAGAATGAGACCAGCTGTTATCAGTAGGGATATCTCTATCCGATGTCTATTTGACCTATGATCTGAGTTCCTGCTAAGGAAATAGCCAGGTTGTGTGTAAAGTTTGGCACTACCATGGCGACTAATACAGATATGGTAAAGTGGCTCCCAAACCTCATTCCATGAGCTACATTTTTCAACAGTTAATCGTCATATATTAATCTAACCTTCATTCTGCTCATTGGCAACCTCATCGTCCTCATCGTCAAGCTTCTTTCGCTCCTTGCCCTCTTCCTTGGCCTTTTTGTTCATGTAGTCAGTGGTGCATTCCTTGGTGATTCCCTTCTTCAACAAGAAGTCAAACGAGGCGTCTCCAGTGAACACATCAATAAACGAGAAAAATGCATGGAATACATGTTGGGCCTTCTCCTCTCCATAAATCTTGTCGTAAATGAATTTGTGCTTGAATGCCTCGATCTCATCATTCCATTTATCAAAGGAAACTCCCTCTCTGCCAAACTCTCCCTGCAACTTCTTGTTGTAAGAGTCGTAAACTGGTCGCTCCAGCAACAATCCAAGAGCGGGAGCTTTGGGAATATTGATTCTATCTTTCTCAAAAGTCTGGGGAATCAGCTTTTGAGGGTCGGCATTACATCGTACACTCAGAGCCACCATGGAGATCATTTTTCGGATCTGATGAAGCATGAAAGATTGGCCGTGGATTTTGATACTGATCCATTCGGTGCCGTCAATCAGGAAAGGGTCACTTGCAGTGAGAGATTTCATGGTTCGTAGGGCAGAAGGGTCCTTGAAAGACTTGCCCAGAGTGAAATTATGGAAGTTATGGGTTCCCTCATAAATTTTGAGGATTTCTCGAATCTGTTCCAATCGTCGCGACGAAATTCTATACTTTTCCCGGTGTTCCCGTTCCACTGCCTTAATTTTCTCCAAAGTAGAGTTAGCTGGAGCCTCAGTTTCGGTTTCAGCTGTAGCGTCAGTTTCAGCTGTAGCGTCAGTTTCAGTTTCAGGTTTAGTTTCCTTCTTAGGTTCGGTTTCTCCAGCTCGAGCCATCCAATCGTCGTATGATACACCCTTCTCCTCAAGAGCCTTGGCAACTCCCTCCCAATACTGTTTGCCTTCATCATCAGGGCTGGTTCCGTCTTTCAGCAACTTTTCGCTCATGACTGTTCCAGGACGAGGAGTCAGAAATGAGTAAGTAGGCATCAGATACTCGTATACTCTTGAAGAACACAGCTTTCGGCACTCGAACGCCTTGTTGGTTCGAGATACTCCCCAGACCCGGATCTGCTCGGGCAAATGAGAGTTGATCTTCTCCACAATGTTTTCATCTTCAATAATCATTTTAAGAGAAATCACGTTTCCAGCAGCATGGACTCCCTTGTCAGTTCGAGCAGCTCGCATAAAAGCCGATTTCTTGGGATCATCAGCATTGTTCTGACTAACGGCTCCAGCCTTGACAAATGCAGCAAAAATATCGCCCTCGATTGTCTTTTGAGGAGGATTGAGCTGCATACCATGGTACCCAGTACCACAGTATCCAATCATACAAGCCACTTTTCGTTTGGGCTGCCGAACTTCATCAGCAACAAGAGGTCCCGAGGTTTTTCGGCGAGTATCATGGCCCCCTCCTTGTTTTTCTTGATTTCGAGCTCGATCTCCACGTCTATCCATCTTTTGTTTCTTTGCCTTATGATCTCCTCGAGGCCGGTTCCAGTTTCCGCCTTTTCCTCGCTTCTGGCCCAGTTCCTGCTGGTCTTCTTGGTTCAGAGGCGCGCTGTTGCCCTCAGGTTTGCCCTCGGCGACTGCCTCAGCGACAGATTTGTTATCTTGTTCACTCATGAGACCTCGAAAAAGCCGTGTTTCGAACGGAATCAGTTTTTTGATCGTTTGAAGAAAATTGGCTTTCATGCGTGAAAAGATCTAAAAATGAAAAATCTAAAACAGCTGAACTTTAACTAAATAATGAAGAAATAAATGAAAAATAAATAAATAAAAGAATGGGAAATTGACACGAAAGAAAATTGGACAGGAAAGAAAATTGGACAGGAAAGAAAATTGGACAGGAAAGAAAAACCATCGATACATAGTTTTGGCCATGACTAATTCTGTTTTAATGGCATTAACATAATTCTGGCAAATGACAGATAGTCCTACAAAAAAATCTTCAAAGAAAAAAATCTTCAAAGAAAAAATTCTTCAAAGAATCGCCAGGTCGTACCCGGAATCGAACCGGGGTTATTGGAAATTACTGAAGTCAGAATCCAAGGTGATAACCGCTACACTATACAACCAAATGAAAGAGTGATTTCTGGCAGGATCGAACTGCCGACGTTCTGCGTGTTAAGCAGATGCCATAACCAACTAGACCAAGAAACCATTCTTGAGTAGGAGATATTTTTGTTTTTCTTCACAAATTAGTTGCTTAGTCAGATCGAAACTAGGCACAGTAGACTTACTTCAATTACTTAGAATTATTTCATATTTATGTTATAGTCAATTGAATGTATAAGGGAAAAAAAACATCGAATGACAACATAAACAAAGAATAATTCGCTTCCGAAAACATGAGTTCAACCAAATTTTCCCGCTTTCCAGTTTTCCAGTTTTCCAGTTTTCCAGTTTTAAAAGATTTTGCAGTATTCCCGACAGACTCACTTCAACTATTTACAAAATCTCATATTATGTTATAGTCATGACAGAATCTGTCTCATAGGAAACATCAATTTTTCAAAATCATTTCCAGATCATACCCACAATCGACGAGCGACGAGCGATTTGGTAAATTTCTATAAAATCGATGGAGCGACAGCTAGTAATCGTCAAGAATCTTTTTGCTTTGTTGCCCGTTTTCCGCAACGTGCTCCAATTGCTCAATAAGTGAACCCAGTCAATATCTTCATAGAACCATCAAATGACGCTCTTGGCTGTAACTGAACCTGATACCATTCGATCAGATCGCATGTCACACAGGAATGTGACAAAGTAGGGTTTGTTTTTCTAGGCCAGCAATTTATCCACCAGCTGAGTAATCTCCAACAGCATCCATTCACAACACAAGATAACCTTTTCATCGGAGCCAAGATTCTCACAGTTCTCCGACGACAAGTTACAAACTTTGGTAAAAAAACAAAAAATAATTGATATCATAACCTGGGTTTAGTTGGAGGTGTGAGCTTTCAGAATATTCCGCAACGAAAGACAAACCTCTTAAATTTATCCACTGTAGATTTTGAAATCTTAGAGTGCTGCTGGAAAGACCGTAATATAATTGAACCCCGGCTTTTTTAATAGGATTACTTAATTGATATAGCTTGAGGAGATGCCAAATCTTTTTTATCAGTGTACCATTCTTGATAGCCATTTGAGCTATCTGTTGCTACATTCCTGAGTAGAAAATGAGTCCAGGGACAAATGATTAATGAAACATGTTGGCAGAGTAGTTTTTGACTCATAATTTTCCCATTAATACTAACTGTAGAAATGGTCACCGCATCTGCTATTTGGCTGGGTTGCCCATGCTGTTGAGTGCCTGGCTTGATATGGGAGGGAAGAAATCTTGGCAGCTGGCATTCTGATAAACCTCAAACTAACTAAGAAGAGGATCTCTGTTGATCATTTATTGCTACCATTGTGAGCCAACAGTTGTTCGAATATTGTTTTCTTCTTTAGGTAGAATGAATTGAGAACTTGTTAATGGGCATTCGCTGTTGGAGCTCTATTGAACCAAATATTAGACTTAGTTATTTTCTACATTGTCTTGTCGTCTATCTCTGTTTTTACAACTATTGTTAAATCCCAAGACTACTGCATCCTGTTTCACTTGTACTCACAAAGCGATTACTATCAATGTCGATGTTATATACATAGTTGAAACAAATCTAACTATCTGGTACACTGACCACAGATGTGACGCACATACCAAGTTTACTATTCGCTAATAACTCTGTACTCATTGTTTTACTTAAAAAATAATGCTAAGACAAGTATAAACACAAATACAGTCTACAGAAATATAATAGCAAACACAGAAACAATGTATACTTAAGCATTGGATTAATGTTGGAGGTTTCATGGAGCAACCACGTGTCTTACAATTTCTGTAAGTTGCACAACTGAACAAACATTTCGCAATTTGTGTAACCTTCTAAATCTAAATCAATGTATAACGCATTCACAATTTTGGGGGATATTAACTACTTTGTTTCTAAAGTATGGTCTTCGAATGAACAAAAGATAAAACTCTCACATGGATGTATTATGTCACGTGAATTAACTGCAATTTATTAAAAATTAGAAGTATACTTTCGTATTTGAACTTAAAATCTCTTTTTTTCATTTTCTATATGACTGAGCTATATGGGATGTGGCCATTCTGGTAGTGCGATTTTTTAATGAATCAAATGAAATCGAAATTTGTTAAAATTAGAAGTATACTTTCGTATTTCAAGAATAAAGTTGCCAAGATGTACACAGAACCCTCAAAGCCGACACAAATAGTATAAAAACAAACACAAACGAAGAAATACCAAACACAGACTCAAAAAAATTAATCACTGAATTATCACACTATTCACTATAACCAGTCGGGTAATTAAGGTGGATAAATTATTGATTTCAGATATCTTGGTTACAAAAAAAGCAATAACAAACAATTAACTTTTGTGTACAATAAACTGAAACTGTTGTACCAGGAGAACAAAACTATGATCATATTTGAAACAAAAAAAGAAATCATGTTGATAGAATTAATATTGATTCTTTCACCTTCCAGTTACACTCAAGCTTTGTCTTATATGTCGATAAAGTGAATAAAGTCTTGGTTAAAATTTCATAACACCAAAATTTAACTAATGGATTATGCATAAATGATGCATGGGATACATTTCTGCTATAAATTAGAAGTATACTTTCGTATTTGAACCCAAAATATCCTTTTTTCATTTTCTATATGAATGGACTATCTAGAATGCCATCATTCTGGCAATGCGATTATTTTTGGAATCAGATGGAATCGATTTTTGTTGAAATTAGAAGTATACTTTCGTATTACTTCAATAAGGTTGCATTTGTTACACAGACGTAATCAAAACAAACACAAACATGGTTACAATGCCAACATTCCAGAGCTCAAGCAGACTAAACATATAAAAGCAATAGTAATCTATTAGGTATATAGCTCAATCTAGTGTAATTATGGATGAATCAAAACGTAGTTCCTTATTGGAAAATACCCTAGTGACAGCATAGAAAAGCTATACATCCAAATGGTAAAATATAAATAAAAATGTGGGTGGCCAAAGATTGAAGTGTTAATGCAGGGATCATGAGAAAGTAACATACTTCTGATCTTTGATTTCCTTTCCTCATCGCATGAGAATACCAATTTCGAGGCATCCTTTATAACAGTTGAAATGTGTCTGTTAGCCAGTTACACAAACTACGACATGGTAGCAAGGCATTGGGAAGTATTTCTTTTGTCCAAGTTAACGCCCTATATAAATAAGATCTGGCAGGGTATCAAATAGTGTATGTTATTATACGATTAGATTACCTTTGTCAAGTATTTCATTTGTGATGATTCTGTGTTTCAGTTTCTTTGATAGTATGAGATAACATACCACAAATTTAAGAACTCTACTTCTAATTTCATGAACTCTACTTCTAATCTTGAACTATACTTCTAATCTTGAACTATACTTCTAATTTTGGAACTTTACTTCTAATTATGAACTTTACTTCTAATTTTCTGAACTCTACTTCTAATTGTAAACTCTACTTCTAATTTTGAATAATGTTTCTAATTCCATGGAATCTACTTCTCATTCTACGAACTCTACTTCTAATTTCATCAACTCTACTTCTAATTTGGTGAACTCTACTTCTAATTCCGAACTCTACTTCTAATTTGATAAACTCTACTTCTGATTTCAACATCTAATTTTAATTGTGAACTCTACTTTTAATCGTGAACTCTACTTTTAATTTTGAACTGTACTTTTATTCTTGGACCCTTGCTTGATGGGTTTGTTTTGATTTTCATGATAGTCAAAAATTTGACTGAAAGCCCAGCTCTCCTAGGTAAAGGATAGTTTTTAACGGCTTTGTGAGTAGGGAGCTTTTTAAGATGAATAAATACAACTCCAACTATTGATTTGCATTATTATAAAATTCTATATCTAAAATCAAAAAATCTTAATTTATTTAGCCAGTTTATACATTCAAATACTTTACATTTTGAATATTCTGATTATTTCCGTAATATAAGAGATATCACCTATTTCGCCCTCGGTCCCACAAAGTTGAAAACACTGAAACTTCATTGATGTATGATGGCTTGACAAAAGCAGGTAACACTCAAGAATATGTTCCTGTAATCTTGTTAATAAGTTGAGTCCATAACTAAGATGGAATTAGGATAAATAAGTTTACCAAAGACAGAACCACAGGAATGATGTTGGGGCTTACATTGTTTCATACTTTGACAACTTTGCCAAATAAGAGATATGAATAACAGCTTTTGTAGAACTATGCACTCCGATCCCATCGATTAGTTGATCTTGTGAATTTTCCAGTTTTTCAAATGTTTCAGACCATTGTAGTTATTTTGTTTCACAAACATTCAATCGACGATAATATAAATATGAAATAAATCAAAGTAATTGATGTAATTCTGCGAGTTTAACATTGATCGACAGATTATACTTCACAATTAAACCTTTATAGTTAAAGATAACAATTTTTTCTCATATTTTTCTCATACATTCATTGCTTATGTAAGCTGAATACACAGTCTCAGACACCAGGTTTTTCGAATTCTAACCAGCGCCGATGGTTTAGTGGTAAAATCCATCGTTGCCATCGATGGGCCCCCGGTTCGATTCCGGGTCGGCGCAATTCGGTTACGGCCATATCCTGGTGAAAATACGGCTTCCCGTCCGATCAGCCATAGTCAAGCACCAGAGAGCCTAGTTAGTATTGTAGTGGGAGACCATACGAGAATCCTAGGTGCTGTAATCTTTTCTATTTTTGGAATAGCGTATGAATTGTTTTGTCTCTCGACTAGTTCATATATACTAAGCTGGGAATAGAAAATTGCAAAAAACTTCGAAGACCTGGCCACGCACTCTCTTGGGAGTGTAAAAAAATGATTCTGCTAAGAATAACTAGCTAGAAAAAGAAACTCCGCAACGGAGAATTGAACTCCGGTCCCCCGCGTGCTGATACTAGTATCTGACAGGCGGAAATTCTAGCCACTAAACTATTGCGGATTGGTATTCTCAGAGATTTGTAAAGTATATAAAAACTGAATGTTAGTGGAAAATCTCGTGATTACTTAGAATAATTCATATTAATGTTATATTCAATTGAATGTATGAGAAAAAAATTCGTGTGAAAAGAATAAATCGTAAATCAGTTGTTCAAATCTACTTATCCTCCCCATTACCGTAGATAAATTTTTTGCATGATCTCAGATTACAACTCCATGAACCAGGTTAATTTACGTCAGATTGTAATATTTCTCTAACAAAACCGATTCACAATACCCCATAGCTTTTGGATATTCTTTAAGTACATAGTCCACAAAATGCCATTCTGTATATGCTGCCAATATATCTGCCAGATTTGTCACATGCTATCAACACCAATCACTGCTTCGGCAAACCAATCATAATATATAATTTCAAGAAAACGATTCTTTGTTTAATAATTCATTGTGCTGGATCAGCAACTTTGTTGAATTTATAGTATATAATTTTATTTTTAAATTATTCACTTTAATTAATCTAAGTTTACAACCTTAATCTCACACACCACCCTCACGACACAAATGAAGTGAGTACAAATATTGTCATTGAACGTTTCTCTAATGAATCCAATAACAACTAACTCAGCGCGATACGAAAAACCAACCAGATCAACAACCAGGAACTTTTGGAAGGAACATCAATCTCTGCATCATGGCATAATGACTACAACGACACGGCGTACATCTATATTGGAGGATTGGACTCGAAATTGACAGAAATGGATGTTGCCACGGTGTTCTCCCAGTTTGGAAACCCCGTTCATGTAAAAATTTCGCGAGATACCAAATCCGGCAAATCTAGAGGGTTTGCATGGCTGAAATATGCTGATCAAAGAAGTACAGTTCTAGCAGTCGACAATTTCAATGGAGTGGAGTTAATGGGCAGATTAATAAGGGTGGACCATGCATATTATGAAACACGTGATGAGGAGGCCGACTTGAAGGAAATGGATATGCTGAAGCAGGCTATTTTGGCGAAGGTTGGAGCTGGTGAAAGCAAACGACAACCGAGATCAAGGCGTGATGACAGTAGGGAGGGACGTAGGGGACGTTCTAGGCGTTCTGAGCATTCCGACGAAGAGTACCCAGAGAGGCAATCTTCTCGGTACGCTGACGACGAAGATAGAGAATCAAGAAGATCGAGAAGGTCACGTCATGCCAGATACTCTGACGACGAAGATAGGGAATCTAAGAGATCGAGGAGATCGCGTGATGATCGCGACCCAGATTCAAGAAGGTCGAAACATAGACGGTCTGGAAGGACGCATGATGGCTCAGATGGGGAGCGAAGATCTGACCGGAAGCGACGATCTAGGGACTCAGACTCTTATAAGCGACGAAGAAGTTCGAGGGAAGATATCAGTGAGAAACCCAAACAGGGAACCAGTAAGGTTGAGGATCCTGACTTGGTGGATCCCATGGCAGAGTATTTTGCCAATAAGTAGTGGACAGCAGAGTCATGGGGAAGGAATAACTAGGAGCGACTGTGAAGCAGGAGTAACGGTTTCTAAGCAGGAGCAACGGTTTGTAAGCAGGAGCATCCGTTTCGAAGCAGGAGCATCCGTTTCGAAGCAGGAGCAACGGTTTCTAAGCAGAAGAAACGGTTTCGAAGCGTTTGTCCAAAGTGATAGTCTCTATGATCTTGCTAGTAGAAGGAGTTTCAGTCGACTCGGATCATGAGGCCATTGGGAATAGGAACTATCACTTGCGAACTACCTGACCAAGTTTTTCATGCAATGGACCCATAACTTTCAAAACGTAATAATAACATTATTTAAGTATATGAAAATCAACCCACAGTTAAGCAAATTCATTTGGATTAATTAAGAAAAATTCATACATTATTCAAAAAACAAAAGATTACAGCACCTAGGATTCTCGTATGGTCTCCCACTACAATACTAACTAGGCTCTCTGGTGCTTGACTATGGCTGATCGGACGGGAAGCCGTATTTTCACCAGGATATGGCCGTAACCAAACTGCGCCGACCCGGAATCGAACCGGGGGCCCATCGATGGCAACGATGGATTTTACCACTAAACCATCGGCGCTGGTTGATTTCGAGAGAGTTTATGGAGTATCGCACCAGTAGAGTGCTGACGTAAGCCAAAAATGCTAACCGTGACTACCAGTCGTATTCTTTAACTAATAAGTCTGAAATGTTAAATATAACCTGTTAAAAGTTCAATCCGTTGAAATATTAACTATAACCTGTTCTGTTTAACATGTAGATATCAAATACTTGATCCTGCCAGTGAAACTACGAACCTGTTATCGTGTATTTGACCATGATAACTTCAGATCTAATATAAACCAACTCTGTAGAGTCTAACCTAGGGTATTATTCAAATTTTTGTACTATCAACTGTGGGCGGGTAACGGGAATCAGGGTTCTATTTCGGAGAGCGAGCGTTGTGTCAAACTTCCACCAGCTAGCCTAGATTAGGATGTGGATGACAGAATACATTCTTAATGAAAGATTTGCTTACTAGACGATCTAAACGTGAGTTTCTCGAACAAGTGAATAAGGAGCATGAAATGAAGAAATGAATGAACATATACCACTGACCGGGTTAATTTACTCAAAGTACCACCACAGTCACAACTACAAACCAGACAACTAATTATATCCGTAACTGTGGAAACGACAGAATCATACTATCGTTAAACAATACTGTGTAAGAAGAAGGATTGACTTTTCATTTTGACTCTTTCCTGACACTGATGACATACTGCTGTCTCTGAAGATCATCAGTGTTCCGATTCAATGTTTCTGAACGACAACGACTCCTAGAGTCCTCCATCTACCCTGATACGTGCACCCTCCGCCTAGATCAGCTGGAAGATTCAAGCGGGGTTCGGGTGTTACGATGCAAGCATTTGTTCCACTACAATTGCATCACCCCTTGGATGACCAATAGAGATGCGTCCTGTCCGTTGTGTAAACAGAACCTAACTTATATCAATGATTCTCTAATATGGATATTGCAAAGGTTTGCCATGTCACATTTGTCTAAACTCCTCTCTCGGGTTTGACATACCCAACGGTGTCGAACAACCATTTCTCGGAGAAAACGACATTGTCTCAGGTTATGTCAAAGTGACTTCAGAAATTCAACTCTTGTGAAATCTCAAGAATCTACGTTTCCACGTGCAATACCGCTTGATCTCGTAACTAAGTCTTTCTTTAGCAAAAAGTTCAATGAAAATTGAATGATATGAATAGCGTAATGAAACAGATACAGTGTCAAGTGGTGAGGTCTGTAGAATCAGGAGACATTGACCCGAAGCTCTGTGAGAACTCGAGAAAGGACGGTGCTTAATTTGAATCAACCCCATCGATATCTTGACAGTACTCCTAAACCACGTAAACACAGCCCAACTTGTTGAAAATGAGAAACCGTGTCAAAATAACAAATAAACAAAAAGCAAGTTCTAATTACAACAATGTGAAGGTGTTGAGACACGCTATCGAAAAAGTTCTTCTCATAGAGAGCAGTCAAGCCACGTGTCTCATAGGAATAACGTCTTTTGGAGTTTATGTTTTTGAGCCTTGTTTCTAAATTTCACTAAGAGGATTGGACAATTAATACAGACGTGTAATGAAATCTTCCAGCCGGAAAATATAGATCAACTTTATACTTGGGTTCAAGGATAGGAGGAATGGAATGTAGTACAAGTAGACAAGGTTGAAGGAGAGAAAATTATGTAATTGGTATTATTATTTATTTCTTAGCTTGTTGTTTCTGGTTACTTTACAACCTGTCACTATAATGCTAGCCTACAAACTATTGTTATCTTTATTGGTACAACTAGATCAAAGAAAACAATTAGCTAGAAGAAACAAAGCAACAAGCAAGCAAAGCTCATGTCATAGTCTAGCAAAGACTTTTTGCACACCTTGACCCATTGTGGCTGGGTTTACATTTACTCATTGTGGCTGGGTCTACATTTACTGTCTGCCAGTTCTAGACAGACTAATCTTTCCCCAGTCACAAAGGAAACTGGCAAAACGAAGAACGTCATATTTTGTGGTTTAGATATGACATTTCAACCTGGCAGCGGAGGCGTTCGCTTTAATCAAATATTCTATTAAATAGTTAGTGTTTACAGAAGCGCGATGAGAGGAGCGACCAGAAGAGGAACAACAAGTTCGAGTCTGGCACCGGTGTTGGCCTGGTCGGGGCCAGAGGGACCAGTGGGACCAGTGGAAGCCACAGGAGGAGCAACAGTGGTCATGGAATTAACCACGTTTCCAGTGGAGCAAGGAATGTCAGGAACACAGGTTTCAAAGGTGACTACGGCAGTTGCAGTGACAACCGAGTTGATAGGAATGGTAGTGGTGGCACCATCTTCTCCACCTCCGAAAAGTCCGCCGACCCAGCCCAAAAGTCCTCCACCTGTAGAAGATGCACCAGTAGCAGTGGTGATGGCAGATGCGACCATAGTAATGACGGAGCCAGTAACAACGGGTTTGGGGGCATCAGAACCAGTAGGGAGATCGGTAGGCATGGGGATGATGTTGCCGTCAGTGTCGATAGTTCCTGGGCTGCCGTTGTACAGAGTGTTCCAGTCGACAGTCTGGACAAAGAGCTCGGACCAGCTCTGAGGAACAGCAATGGATTTGGTGCCGAAAAGACCGTTGAATAGGTTGCCGAGGTTAAAGCCGCCAGTGTATGAAGGAGCGGTAGGAGCGTCGGACAGAGTTACAGGGGTAAAAGTGGGAAGTGTGAACTGAGCTCCACCTCCTCCTCCTCCGTTACCGTTGCCGGAGCTGGCAGTTATGGCAGGAGTAGTGATTGTTGCAGCAGGAGAATTTCCTCCACCAGTTGCAGTTCCTCCGAGGTCGAGAGTGACGGAGCTGCCCAAAAGAGCCTGCAGCGACGACTCGAATCCTCCCTGGTTGTCGACGTATGATTGGCTGGGTCCGATTCCTCCATCGTTGTTTCCTCCTCCGTTTCCAGTAGGGGTAGGAGCAACCACCACTGTGGTAGGGTTGTTGTTGTTCTGAGTCGACTCCTGGTTCATCAGGCCGCTAAGCTTGCCCAGGTCGAAGCCGTCGTTGGTAGACAGGGTCGCAAACATGGAGCTCAGCTGGTCCAGAGGCACGGTGCTTCCTGGGGGAATAGAGTCGATATCAGGTAGAGACATAACGAGTGAAGACAGTGAGTGTGGATAGTCTCTAGGTAGGTTTTGTCCTAGTTATATACTAACTTTGGCTGCTCCCCCATGTCGAACCATAAAGTAGGTTACCAAGTCAACACCAGAGTAAACAATAATGAGAAAATGGCAGGTACGAAATGTGAAAGAATGAAAGAGATGGCTTTATTACTGACTTTTCTCATAATTGTTTCTACTTGTGATATTTCCACTTCCCAGAAAAATGTGTATCGTTCTCAGCTTGAAAAGGTTGCTGCGAACTATTTTTAAATCGCAGCCCATTTCATTGGTTTCACCATGGACAAAAAAGGAAGTGAGTGGTTCTTGTGCTTCTTTATGCCCTGCCGAAGGTTTAGACTAGGTTTTATGTCAAGTGCGGGGTAGTGAATAAACGGAGTAATAAGGACGTGGTTTAACGGGAAAACGTACTTTTATGGCAACAAACATTGTATCTTTATGGAATGCTGTTTTTTTATCATGTGATATCGTTTTATTGTACTTGCCATTATGGACTGGACTTGAACACAATGGAAACCTTATTCGAAATAGTCTTTTGCATAAGGTTTTGCTTATATTGGATTTAAGGTTTCTTCCTTAAATTATACAACAGGGGGTATATCCCCTTGTAATAAGACCATCGGGGCTTTTACATGGTTTAAACGTATCCTATTCTATTATATTTCCCTTTCTCTTTTTTCGTATCTTTCCCCAGTCCCATTTGCCAAAGATCTTCGCCCTAGTGTCTCCCTGCCTCTTTGTCTAGGTTGCTGCAGGACCAGGCACCCCTGCCACCCATGCATACAATGTAAACAAACCTCTCCACATTCATTAGTGGGGCAGTTGCAGGGTCTGTAATAAGAGGACTGTTTGGTGAGGAGTGTGGAGGACAGGGTCGTGTGGAGGACACGGCCATGTTTCAGACTCGTCAAGGTGGGTGAGACAGTTGATTCATATGGGTTCGAGAGTATCTATACCCCTGCTGTATGGAAATAAGACGATGTGATGCATAGTGGAGCTGAACTCGGTAATTTTCGGTTGTGCCCAGAGATAATCTTCCAATTCTGATACTGATTTGAAACGAGTTTTCTTATTAAGTTAGTCTTCTTGAATGAAATAAACAGATCGACATCCCATCTAGCCAAGAGAGCTTAAGGCTTGTGTCTGACATAACTCACGTGAATTGTGCATACTGAATCATTTCATGTAAAGGACTATTCCTGTTTTTAGCATGAGGAGCTTGTAAAAACTTCCATGGATGGTTTTCTTGTGTTGTAGATTTGTGGACTGTTCCTGTGGTAGAGTTCAGCTGAAACAAGAGGGTTATCATTTATCTTAATCAAAAACCTCTTATTTTGCTCGACTTCCAGAACTACTTGGCAACTCAGGAATTATGCACTTTAGCGAACTATGTTGGAACAGTTATATGAAAGTTATCCGACGGCTCAACTAAAGGGAGTAACTGGTAGTCTGACATAGTAAGAAGCCATTAAGAATAGATTTGGAAAGACTCCAGGAATGATAACATCAAACCTCCAGATTGTTTCTCATACATTGATTATTGAAGTCTGCAATCCGAATAACAAACATCCAATAACCATACCACCTCCAATTCTTTCGTCAAATTGACTCCAATATTTCTAGACTGCTCTGGTGGTCGTCCTTCTTGAAAAGGAACTTCTTGGCGGCGAAGTAAATGCAACAACAGAAATTACGAGTCCGGGAGCAGCACCCTTGAATCGGTTAGCTCGGGTGAAGTTGATCTGGTATCTCTAGGCTTCTCTGACAGTTAGTTGTGCGGCTCTCAACTGATTTCATACAAGTGTGAGTACCTTTATTCTGTGAGTTCTTTCACTGAATTCGTTGGTTTGTAGAGAGTGTTTATGAAGACATCAGATATCTGACACCAACATGAACGAATTTGTTTCCTTCAGCGTCTGTTGAGCACCCCAGCGTCTTATTGACATCTACCTCAGACTTTGCAATTCAAACATTAAAAAATATGAAATGATTCAAAGTAATTGAAGTAAGTCTACTAGTAGACTGTGCCTAATTTGGTGTTGTCTTTTTTTTTTTTCTCATACATTCAATTGACTATAACATAAATATGAAATAATTCTAAGTAATTGAAGTCTTTTTTTGTTTCTCATACATTCAATTGACTATAACATAAATATGAAATAATTCTAAGTAATTGAAGTCTTTTTTGTTTCTCATACATTCAATTGACTATAACATAAATATGAAATAATTCTAAGTAATTGAAGTAAGTCTACTAGTAGACTGTGCCTCCTCCGTAATCTCTGCAACGTATTCTGTAAGAGATTTCCATCTCTTACAACAAAAACGGACTTCGTGGCCAAGTTGGTTAAGGCGTACGACTGTTAAGCTGAATGGCCGCCATCGTAAGATCGAGAGTTCGACCCTCTCCGAGGTCGTCCGTAATTCTTTTTGATAAATTATCCAACTTCTGCTAGTTTTTCTTCCACTATCAACAATTTCCCACTTGATCCATTTTCATAATTTTACAACTTTGCTTTTTTCCACATCTTGCCTAATATTATTTAGTGTATGCAGCAACAAAGCCAATTTTTTTCAACCTCAGAGCATTATGCACCATGATTACGGATGAAATGCAACTCTCGAATTAGGTAATTCACTTTTCTTCTATTATTTCTGTCGTATTTTCCGCGTTTGCGTTTGTCGTTTTGTGGCACCCAAACTGGCTGTGCATGTTGAACTTGAATGATTACATAACCAGCTAGGTTTATTGACTCATTTCTGGTAGATAATACGTTTAGATATAGATCTATTTTTAATTGACAATGAAATATTTGTCATCGACCAACTGGAATTGTACTGGATCGCGTTCTGTAAAGGTCATCGGATGCCGTTTAACAGGAACCTGCACAGCATCGTTTTTCAATCAATGCGATATTTTCTGTGACTATCCAAAGCTGAATAATGTCAATGCACGGATCTGCATGGCAATTCCTGTCCCTTTCAGCTCATGCCATTCTTGACATTGAACTATTTAGCCCCGTAAGACACCAATCCAAGAGTTCTTCTCCCCTAATCCAGAAACCACTCTCTCACATCCACACGTTATTCCCTACTCATCACCATCACTACCGCTATCGAGCTCAGCCTCCAATAAGGCATTCTTCACGCCGACATCGACAAGCTGGCCCAATAACGCCTTCCATCGGGTTTCCAAGTACTGCAAAGTGTCGGAGATATCCACCTGCTTCCTCTTTCGGGAAACATTCACCGTCTCCAAATTTTGTTTGGCCTCAACAAGCAGCTTCTCCACCCTTTTCAGCTCCCATTCCAATTCATCATTCCCCACAAGCCATTGTACTCGTCCATGTTCCTCCAGAGCGGCGATATTGTCGACTCGGCCCAAAGTGTATTCCAGGGCCGTGAACGCGTTTGTCAAGTTGATGTTGCCTTCCTCATCCTCCAAGTTTGTGTATCTGGAAACATCGATCCCTTTTGGTCGATTTCTGTCCGACACATACTTCTCCATGGCCTCAGTAAGACACGACTTGGCGCCTTCCGGAATATGAGTATCGAGAGGTCCAGCTTCTTCGGCAATCAGGCGCTCTGCCTCCTCGACCTGTTCTGCTGAAGGTGTGGGATCGATATATGGAAGAGATGGAATACAGGTTTCCATTGAAAATGACTTGGTAGTGTGGTGTTGATTAAGTTCAGATGTTTTTAAAACTTGCTGCATGATTGAGTTTTTGGTGCATATCGTACAACTGGGGGTGGAGATGTGGGAACTGCGAAATTTACAGATTATTGAAAGAATAAAATGCTCTTTTGATTGCTTTTTTCCTTTTTTTTTTTTTTCAGTATTAGATTAGGTTTGGAGAAGTTTTGTTAAAGTCGTTTTAGGTTTGTTAACAAAATAGACTGCTAGAGCTATACTGAGCGGAAAAAGGGAACTCTGTCGTCAATTTAAAACACTCAAGCGGATACGAAAAATACTGCGATGCCAATATCCCTAATACAGTGTAAGATATCTTGTTTGTGCCATTAAGGTTAAGATACCAATTATGAAATCTTAATTTAGCGGTGGCGACATTTTTAAGTAAATAGGTTATTTTTAAGTAAATACTTTGATTTTTAAGTAAATACTTTAATTTTTAAATAAATAGTTAAACTGCCTAGTTGTCAACAGACACCGATAAACAAAGAAACTAATGCAAGAAAGTCCTTTAGTGACAATTAAATTACAGCAATAGAATCATGTCTCAGAAGCGTTCAATGTCTACATTGAATCTCTCATGTTTGCTTCTCGGATACTGCTGGAAATCGAACTCATAACCTTAAGCCCACTCCATACACAAACCTTAACCGTACTCTTATCCCTCCTAACTGCATCACCATCTACACAGCACCATGTGGGGATTCTTTGGAGGAGCCAAGAAGCAGGATCCCAAGGATACGATTATTTCCTTGCGGCAGCAAATCATCGTTCTCAACAAGAAAAATGACAACCTGATTGTCCAGATCCAGGAGCAGGAGAACCTGGCCCGTAAATATGTGACCACCAACAAGCTCATGGCTAAAAACGCTCTCAAGAAGAAGAAGAATCTGGAAAAGCAGCAGGAAACTGTCCAGGGCTCTATCGACTCGCTACAGACCTCTATTAACACTTTGGAGACCGCCAACCTCAACCTGGAGACCATGAAGGCCATGCAGGAGGGTGCTCGAGCCATGAAACAGATTCATGGCAATATGAATATTGATAAGGTTGACAAGATTATGGACGAGACTCGTGATCAAGTTGCCCTATCTGAAGAGGTCTCCGAGGCCATCTCCAGACCGTATGCCAACACTTATGATGACGAGGAGCTGGAGGATGAGCTTGAGGCTCTTGAACAGGAGACTTTGGAGGACGAGCTTTCTAATGTGAAGACTGCTGCTCCTGTCTCCAACGTTTCTGCCCATGATCTCCCCGCCGCCCCTAACCAGGCTCCCACGGAGGAGGACGAGGAAGAGGAGGAGTTGCGACGACTCCAGCAGGAAATGGCCCTGTAAGTTAGTTAGTAGACCAGTCAGCTGATTTGTGATTAGTCGCCTGGCATATGGACAGCCAGTAGTCATGGTTAGCTGACGCATGAGCATATTTTAATTGAGATGGACAGATTTTAATAAGAGTGCAGCTGAGTAGTCATTCTAGGAGAATCCAGAGATGAATATTTGAATAGTAGACTTGGAATGTATCAGAATCTGACGTATTGATTTGAGGTTTATGTTAACCGTCGAATTTTAGACGATTATATGTGGAAAATTATAAGGAATGGTAAAATACCACCACTCTTATATATTCTAACTAATTCAAGAGGTTGACTCTTCCTCATGGAAGGTTTACAAGGACTGCGTCACATTTCATTTACTACTCGTCTCAGCTCAGGTACACTCGGGTGCAAATCTTATACTCTTTGTCTTTGTGGGTATCCATTTTAGCAAGAGCATTTTTTTCTTGACTGACTGTTCATTATCTTTTGATGAACAGGAGAGTGGTGTTGAGGTATTACTGCGCTTAGGTTCGGAATTTTCACAGTTTTTTCTGATTTGAGCCCATGTGCGAGTGTTCAAAGTTCTGGCACTAGAATGGGAGCCGCGAATCGAGTGTCTGACCTTTCGCAGTCTCAAATCGTCATATCTTTTGCAAAGCGAGCCAAGTAAAAGGCTGTGCCCCTTTAATAGAAGTTCACGCATGATGTGTTTTTCTATAGAAGTGGGATGGGTACGAAGAGTTAGGCGTCGCAAATCTTCCAACACCAAAAAAATATTTCGTGTGGAATTTTTCAATCCAGAGTCGTTGAGCAAATGCTTGAATAAGACTTTGTGGCTTGAGTCTTTATCGTAGTCAATGGTTTGGAGCGGCGTTACCGTAGTGTCTCCATCACCAGAAATGCTCGGGTGGTTCAAACTAGAAACCCGCTCATCCATGTATGGTCTAAGTTTTGCAGCCTGAGCCATCCGGTTAGACAATGCAGTAAAGAAGAGGTTTGTGGGTAAATTGTGGCTGGGTTTGTGGGGTTTGCGGGATCTGTAGGGTTGGCAGCGGAGGGCGCTGATGGAGCTGCGGTTGCATTTGCGTTTTTGTGTCTGCATAGAAGTTGATTGTTAAGGCAAAGAAAAAAAAAGGAATGACAGGTCTATTTATAAGCCAAACACAAACACAAACACAGAAATACAGTTATCAAAACATAAAATTTAACTTTAATTCAAGGATGAACTTTTTTTTCCCTTTATTTATTAATTGTTAATATTTTTATATTAAGAGATATGACAGTTTTTTGCAATTTTCTCCAATATCTTCTCACTACATCTCAAAAGATAAAGTTCTTCCACCTTCCTTCTCGGCTATCTTTTTTGAAACGGTAACTCGAGGCATACTAATAAATGGATTTTTTGATTGAGATATTCACATATCCTGATGTATTCTGTCACATATCCTGAAGTATTCTGTCACATATCCTGATGCATATCCTAATGCATCCTCCTTTTTTCTGTATAGCCCAGATTTTCGTGGTTGTCTGAAACTTATCATTTTCAAAACTGCTAAGTTGGAGGGGATTGATTTGTGAGAGCTGCCCATGGTTTTCAACAGTAGATAGGAAATCTCTTATATCTTCATTCTCCCAAAAACATCTTTGTTTGTGTGTTTCACATTCTTCTAACCTGTGATGGAGGCTGGCTTATAAGGAGGCGTTATAAAAAGTGACAAAACGAAGCTGTTGACTTAAAAAGTACTTCATTCGACTTCTTCTAGAGGAAAAAAGGGCCCAACCGGGAATTGAACCCGGGACCTCTCGCAAATTGCTCAGGACACCCTAAGCGAGAATTATACCACTAAACCATCGGGCCGTTGAAAAAAAAGCAGCAAATGACAGTAATGAGGACAAAATTGATAACCACAATCCACCTGACTGGAAGTTCAATCCATGTACATCAACAAGTAGAAAGAAGTCCAAACTTTTTATGAACCCGTCAAAAGCTGCATCGAATATTATATGGGGAAGCAAAGAAAGGGCGGCATCTGAGAAACAAAAAGAAGGATCAATGAGAAAAGCCAGATAACCATGTCATTCCAGGTTTCACCAGTAGGCACAATCCAACTTGTAGACTTACTTCAATTACCTAAAACTATTTCAAAAGTGAAATATAGAAATATCGTACTTATGTTAATTAAATGAAATAGAACGCAAGAGGCAAGTCTTCTCACGATATTCAAAAGCCAGAGTGCTGAGGCAAGACAAGAGAACGTTGCTTATGTCAAGTAGCGAGCCTGACGAAGTGTACAGGATTGAACTCTCATACTGTCTGTTGCCATCTACAGCTCTCACATGGTCTGTTTGAGCCAGTGAGACGCATTGTTTATTTATTGGCGGCGAGAACAATGACTAGATTGACAATGGAACGTAGCTATGGTGTTCAAAACCACATTCATAAAACTGCTTCTTAATCTCCTGGGAATGCCGAGTACGTTTCGCTTCTTTGGCCATCTTCCTGGTCTTAGTGGAAGTGTGGAATTATGCAAAGAGAGACAATTATATCAACTTCAACTATTCCGATAGAGATCTATTTGGTAATTCATCTAGATTGGGTACAGTACTCTTAACCACCTTGATTTGATATACTGCTAGCTGAACTTTCTTCTTACTCCACCAATCGATAGATCTGTTGGATAAATTCATACATCAGTTTCTGTTTGGAATGTTTGTATTGCGAAGACGACCTCAAACGATGTTCTATCTTAGACAGACGTTGCAGTGCGAGTAAGGGATACTTGGGGACTTGTAAAGTAAAAAAGAAATGCCTTCGACCAGATTTGAACTGATGATCTCAGCATTACTAGTGCTGCGCCTTACCACTTGGCCACGAAGGCTTCTGATTGGTCAATTGTAAGAGATTTCCATCTCTTACGGAATACTTTGCAGAGATTCATATTTATGTTATAGTCAATTGAATGTATGAGAAAAAAAAAAATTTCCAGTTATAGTCAATTGAATGTATGAGAAAAAAAACAAACAAACCAGGAACACGAGTCTAACCTGTTAACCAGTTCGCCAGTACAACCTCAAGTCGATCAATTTTCCAGTGACAACACCAAACTAAGACCAGTTTTCCAGTGACAACACCAAATTAGGCACAGTCTACTAGTAGACTTACTTCAATTACTTAGAATTATTTCATATTTATGTTATAGTCAATTGAATGTATGCGAAAAAAAATGAGAAAAAAGAAATGAGAAAAAAGAAGAAGAAAACAAAAACAAAGAATAACCTGCTGCCGAGAACACGAGTCAAACCTGTTAACCAGTTTTCCAGCTACTACTTAAGTCAACGAGTTTTCCAATCTACTTGTAGACTTACTTCAATTATAGAATATTTCATATGTTATAGTCAATTGAATGTAATCGCGAGAGTGCTCTGCTAGCTCAGGAGACGCTAATGGAATGATTCTCCTTCTGCTTTTCCACCTCGCTAATGGAATGATTTGCCTACCTGCTCTTCCACCTCTTTGATGGAACTCATTAGCTTTCACCCGCTGGATAACTTGCGGGGACTCCAAGAACAAATCCTCTACAGTTATGTATTGCAACGCTTCTGTTTCAACAGTAAAGACTTGACTTCTGGGTTACTCAGCTAGCCTCTAGAGCAGGGTGCTTTGAATAAAGATTAGGATCAGGCGAAGCTGGGTGGTCGTTGAAAGACTAATCTCCTAATCGTGAAAAGCTGTCCCCTGATCTATCAAAACAATAAAACAAATTGCCCTAATCTATCAAAACAAATAAATCTAGTGTTGAACTCTTGCATATGGGGCATTTGAAATCATTTCCAGGTATCAATGACAGAGGTAGTGTTAAAAGCCATAATATTATCACATAAATAACAATAGGTAGAATGGACTTCATAGGAATTAAATAATATCGTTTCACTTCTCCGTGTCTCACCAAACTACAGTCTATCGTAATTTACT
Source organism: Yarrowia phangngaensis (assembly GCA_900519005.1). Classification (NCBI taxonomy): domain Eukaryota; kingdom Fungi; phylum Ascomycota; class Dipodascomycetes; order Dipodascales; genus Yarrowia; species Yarrowia phangngaensis. The sequence goes on along the minus strand of ULGR01000001.1, from coordinate 747,552 downwards.
TCCTTCCAATTTGACTACTATCTCCTAACCACATACTCTTTAATCCACGGAATCAAATAGCTAGATGAAGTGAATGACTCACAACTGCATTTACTAAAACTAAACGATGCTTTGTGCTACATTATCATACCGGTTCTTGAGGATCCAGATTTTTCATTCAGTTCAAGAAGTCAACCCAGACCAGGACCGCAGGTACAAAATCTTTTGATTCAAGAGAGATATGCTGCACAATCCCCAGGACTTTGACAAGCCTGTTTCCTTGACACGAGCCAAGGCCGAAAAACGTCGCGCTCTTGCTCTACGTGCTCTGGACGAGCGAATGACATTGTAATTGCCATTAGCGGCTTTTATTTATGGAGATTAGGATGCATTCGTCACCCGACGGTTGACGGTTGTGTACTTCTCAAGGTGATTGTTCTAAGAGGTATTTTCATACGATGATGGATATCTAACATTCCTAACTGATTCTTCAACTAAATACTGATATACTTAATGTCGATTTCAAAAACCTGATCACAAGTGAACAATCAACTCAAATCTCTCTGGAACTCATTCAGACGTTAAGTGTTAGTCTAAGTATTTAATTAACGAACTTACACGTTACTTGTTGGACAGAGTGACAATACACTGACGCCGTGATATATCTCATAGAGTAATCTACCTCGGAGATTACATTCAACAGACCTTTGAATAATCTATTTGGCGTGAACAAAACTGTTGAAGGTACTGAGTTATCATATACGCAATAATTATCACTGAATCCTCCAAGGTGGACTACTCCTATTAGATATATTACCACCTCGTAAGTGATAAGTATCTAGTAGGTGCTCAGTGTATTGTCACTCTGACCATTCCTCTTTGACAACCGGGTGTGCTCCGGAACTCCCTTCTTCCCAACAAGTGGTGTGTAAGTTCGTTTCATTAACTAAATACTTAGAATAATACTTAATGTCTGATTCTCAACAATCTACAGCCCTTCGATCATGAGGGAAAATGTTCGTCTTCATTTGGCCTTAGGATTGCCTCCACCTGTAACTTCTGTTAAATAAAAACTATAGCTTGGCTCATATATATTGGCTCACAGTGTCTTTAGCTTGGTCCGTGTAAATGAATGTTGATTAAAACCTTTCCCTTGCTGAGCCGTCATAAGTACAAACATGCTAACTGAAACTTACCTACAGGATAACTAATTTGGAAATCGCTTGATCGTGGCTATAGTTCCCGAGGCTATCGGTTCCCGATGGTTGTCTATTGTCTCAGTTTAAGGCTGGACACCCCCTGTAAACTTTAGTTGATTAAACATGACACAATTCCAATTGACAAAGTTGCAATAGAAAAATAAACTGTGCCGTGCCATTCTCATAACCACCACACAAACATTGTCGTGAGTTTCCCCATTTCACGTTAATCCCTCATACCAACTTAGTTGGCCTCATCCCCTCATGTTCGCGAACCTTCCATTCAAGACGACTTAACCTTAACCTTATATTCCCCCGCAAAAAGATAAATTGCACCCTTACCCTCAGCATTTGTGTCCTACACCAGTCACGAAAGAAAAAAAAATAAAAAATGAGCAACCCAAGAGTTTTCTTTGAGATCGCAATTGGCGGCAAGTCTATTGGCAAAATCTACTTTGAACTTTTTGCAGACAAGGTTCCTAAGACCGCTGAAAACTTCCGAGCACTATGTACTGGTGAGAAGGGAAACACCAAGTCGGGAATTCCTCTTCATTACAAGGGATCCACTTTCCACCGAGTGATCAAGGACTTTATGGTCCAGGGAGGTGATTTCACTGCTGGAAACGGAACTGGAGGCGAGTCCATTTATGGAGAGAAGTTTGAGGATGAGGCCTTTCCTTATCCTCACGATCAGCCGTTTTTGCTTTCCATGGCCAACGCTGGTCCCAATACCAATGGATCGCAGTTTTTCATTACAACCACAGAAACCCCGCATCTAGATAACAAGCATGTTGTTTTTGGAAAACTGCTGAGCGGCAAGGGAATTGTGCGTCAGATCGAGCGTACTGAGACTGGAGAGCAGGACAAGCCCGTTCAGCCCGTCACTATCGTAGACTGTGGAGAGCTGCCTTCCGACTTTGAGGTACCTGCTGGAAACCGAGATGACGGTACCGGAGATGTCTACGAGGATTTCCTTAAGGATAACGACAATGTAGACATGAATGATCCTGCTTCGGTTCTAGAAGCAATTGAGAACATCAAGGCTATTGGAACCACTCTGTTCAAAAACGGAAACCCTGAGGGCGCCCTCAAGAAGTACCTTAAATCCACAACATACTTGGAAGACTATCTCCCCGATGATCTTTCTGAAGAAAACATTGCCAAGATTCACACCTTGAGAATCAGTTGCAACCTCAATGTGGCCTTGATGGCTCTTAAGGTTAACCAGCCTAAGGTGGCTATCAAGGCTGCTACTCAGGCTTTGGAGGAAGAGACTATTGCCAGCAAAGAGAAGGCCAAGGCACTTTTCCGACGAGCAAGCGGCTATGCTCTTGCCAAGAACGAAACTGATGCTCTGAAGGATTTGGAGGAAGCTCTTGCATTGGAACCAGCTGATGGAGCTATCAAGAATAAGATTAATGAGGTCAAGGCCGCTGCTCAAAGACGACGAGAGGCCGAGAAGAAGAAGTACGCTGGTTTTTTCGGCAGTAAATAAAGAAATCGCCATGTAGAGAAATAGAGAATTGGCGAAGCTATTCGCAGGATGAAACCAAGGAACTAATCTGGAATCATGTAGATTTGACTAATTTTCTTCCCCGTGCAGCATGAAGCAATTTTAGAATGTGGCTTGTATTGCATCAATAACAACATAATCAATAATGTTTAATCATCAGCGAAAACCCCTCAAAAATTCGTTCCAAATTCAATTTCTTTGGTGCACTACGAGAAATGCGAGAAAGGCGAGAGACGAGAGCACGAAAAATCAAAAAGTTGGGGATGGACCAGTGAAAAGGAAAGAAAATAAAAAGGTATTCTAAACTAGATAATATCTTGCTGTTCCTGGTATCAATTGATTATAAGTGACAGGGTCATTACTAAAAGAGGTACATTCGTTTATATCTCAATAATTGAGGTGGCTTGGAATTCGCTAAAATACCTCATCCAGTCACTGGGGCCCTGCATAAGCTTGCAGGACTGAGGGAACAGGGCGTAGTTGGGGTTGTTGAGATAATTAGGTTTAATCGATTGCCAGTTCTAGTTTCCATCTCTAATTTGCTCCCCCAAACAATTGATTATATCCCTTTATATCAGTAATTATCACTTACCAGGATTCACAGTTAAACTTTCCTCTTGTGTGACAAGCCACCCTAATGTTCATTAGCTTTCCTTTGTAAAATAAGGTTTATGAACAACAGACTCGAAGTATATTTGGATAAGGTTTGGACCGTGGGGGATTATTATATTTAGGTTTAAACCTACAAACCTTTCCTAGTTTGTGTTTCAAGGTGGTTAGTTATGACTCAAATATGATTACAACCAAAGTGGGTCGACCAAACTGCTATATCACTGTGTTAGGTGATCTGTTGCATGGTTCCTGAATTTCATGAACTTTATCTTCAACTATTGAGTCACTGTTGATTTTTTTTTTTATTCAAATCAAATTGTACGAAATAACCCCTTCTTAATGACAAAAACTGCGTGTCAAATCGAGAAAATAACCACCTCTCAGAAATCTCTATTCTAACTGTCCTGATTCGTGGTGAAAATATCGTTATTTCCTTAAAAGTGCCTGCGCCACAAACTCTAACCTTATTGAAAGAAGTAGAGTGGCGTCATCAATTAATGAACAGCATACCAAAGATTCTCTCACAAAAGATGATTCTAATTAAAGTTGGTAATTTCATTTTAGAAAGTGGCACAATAAGTGAAAATAATTAAATCTCATGCATGCATGAAAATACCAGCAACAGATTTGAGGAAATGATGTCATCGCCAAATATACCCTAACCCTATTCCGAGACAAAGGCGAAAACTTTATTTGAAATTAATTAAGTTGCCGAATTTATATATGCCGAAATTCAGACCCTCAACTAAAGGCACAATTATCATGTCTGTTGGAAACCAAATTCAACCCCTTCCACAAGAGGTGGATAGGGCTAATCAAGCCAAAGAGATTCTCGACAAACTGGTACCTCGTATCATCGAGTACATTGATTCAGCCACTAATGAGAACACAAAGGTTGGACCAGCCGAAACCCCGCAAGAGATTAGGAAGCAAGTTGATCTGACCCTTCCATACGAAGGGCAAGGTACAGACGGACTATTTGAGTCGGTTGAGCATGTTCTTTCCAAGTCCGTTAACACATGGCATCCTGGATTTATGGATAAGCTGTATGCTTCCACCAACCCAGTCGGGGTGGCTTCGGATCTGGTGCTCTCTGTGCTCAACACAAACTCACATGTGTATACCGTTTCACCGATTCTGACCTTGATTGAGAAGTCTGTTTCCAAGCAATATGCTGGTCTTCTTGGGTTCAATGGTCCTCGAGCTGGAGGCCTGACTTTCCCAGGAGGCTCTTACTCAAATATTACATCCATGGCTATGGCCCGAGCAATCAAGTTCCCGGATACAAAGACCGAAGGAAACGGTGATCATAAGTTTGCAATTTTCGCTTCTTCTCATTGCCATTATTCGGTTAAGAAGGCTGCCATTCTTTTGGGAATTGGCCAGTCTCAAGTTTTCGCCGTCAAGGTTAACAAAGAGGGCCGAATGATTGTGGCTGATTTAATTCAAAAGATTGATGAAGCGCGAAAGAAGGGATTCACTCCACTTTACATTAATGCCACCGCAGGTACTACCGTTTTCGGATCGTATGATCCTTTCAATGAAATTGCAGATGTTGCTAAGGCTCATAACCTGTGGTTCCATGTCGATGGATCTTGGGGAGGAAACGTTTGTTTCTCTGAAAAGCACAGAAACAAGCTGGACGGTGTTGAAAAAGCCGACTCCATTACTTGCAACCCTCACAAAATGCTAGGCGTCCCCACCACCTGTTCGTTCCTCTTGGTACCTGATGAGGAGGCCTTCAAAACTGCAAACTCACTGCAGGCCCCTTATCTGTTCCACGGATCAGACCATGAAGAGAACTTTGATCTTGCTGACGGAACCTTGGGTTGTGGAAGACGTCCAGATGCTCTCAAGCTGTATCTTGGATGGCAGTGGTACGGAACAGAAGGATATGGTAAAAGGGTTGATCATGCATTTGAATTGACAAGATACTTGGCTGAGCAGGTCCAAAAGCGGCCTGGATTTGAGCTGGTCTCACAATTCCCTCCTCCTTGTCTTCAAACCTGTTTCTATTATGCTCCTACAGGCGATCTTTCCAATGCTGAACAAAACTCAAAGGCCACACGATTCATGGCCAAGAAACTGTATGATTCAGGCAAGTTCTTGGTGGACTATGCACCCGAACAAGGCGAAAATGGTCGAGGCGAGTTTTTCCGAGTGGTAATCAACGCCCCTTCGGTAAGCTCAAAGACCGTGGATAGTCTCTTGGACGAGATTCAGCGACTTGGAGAGGTGATTAATACTAATAACTAGATAATTAGAGTATATAGAGTGGTGTGATTATTTTTTTATTAATATTGGTGAAATTTTACTTATGACTAGTTCCACCGAAAAAAAGTAAGAAACTGTAATCAACTACAATGAAAAGTTAAGTTTTCTTGCCTAGGTGGTTTAAATCTATAATCTTTTACAACTCCGATACACATATGCAACTTTTTAGTATTTTTTTTAGTATTTTTTTGAGCATTTTTTAATTTTTCGAAAATTGTCTTTTTTACTTGCAAGAAATCTGAGACACCTTTTTTCCTCCATCAAGGGCTGTTGGTGTAGTGGTAACATATCTGCCTTCCATTCAGTTGTTAGCAGGTGCCAGGGGTTCAATTCCCCTACAGCTCAATTTTTTGCAATTAAATTCAGATCTAGAAGAGATCAAGAATCTATTAGATTGATTTCATTAACATCAACTCAACTTCAATAAATGATCTAACAGGTCAGTATTTACACTATGTACAGATAAATAGACGGCTATCTGCCGCCACTGAGTCGGGCCAGCTCCTTCTGCTTCTCGTCTTGGTGGGGAGCAGGGCCTGAAGTAATAAGCTCCTTTTCAGGGTCGAAATGACCAGTGGATATGGCCTCATATTTCTCGTTAAACTTTCCAGTAGACAATGGGGCGTTTCCTCGAAATCGTTTAGTCATATCCACCATTCCTCGCCGACACGCTAAGAATGAGTTCATCAGCAGAACGCATTCTTCTGGCATATCCTTTACCAGTTCTGGTTTCGAAAGGCAATCTTTGGGAGTGTTTCTTTGGACCATCACACATGGTGATCGCTGGAGGCATATAGCCACGTTTGTTCTAATATCTTTGCAACTGAGTTAGTCGTTGAACGGAGACAAATATGGAGCTTGGAAGATCTGGATAGAGAGTAAATACAAATATGGTTGTGTCCAACCTGTGGATGTCCAAAACTCTGCATACGAGTTGCACTAGACGAATCGTTTGTTCAGGTGTCGGTGATATTGGCCTGTTTGTCTGGAATTCCACTCATAGCCTACAAACAGGCTGGCCAAACTGATGTCGCCAAACTGACATCGCCAAGCAGACATCGTTTGCTCAACTTATTTCAAGACATCAGGTTTATTCGTGGTCCCGTAACCTCACACCTTTTTCACCTGTCCGTCACACTGTCCTCACCTCTCAACTCTCCCTCACACCTCTTCATTCAACCTCTCCCTCACACCTCTCCCTTCAACCTCTCCCTCACACCTCTTCCTTCAACCTCTTCCTTTACTCACCTCGATCCCATCTTAAGCGGTGTGGTGTGTGCTAATGTGTGAGAAAGTGTATTTCTGTATTGTGATTTTCTGTAGTGTGATTTTCTGTAGTGTGAATTTCTGCAGAATAGTTTCTACTAGTACTTTCCAGATTCTCTAACCAGACCAACTAACCTTAAATAATGAGAAATGTAGATTTTCAAGCTTTACAAATAAACCCATTATCTGTGTAACCAAGAATACGAAAAAAATATATAAAGAGCCCAACTCCTCCTTCTTCGACTAAATTTCATCTTTCCTTTTGCTCGCCACTACATACAAACCCAACCCCATATCGGCCATGCACGTCACCTGCACAACCCAACTTAGACCATATCACACCACAACCAGCAATGTCGCTATCGTTTCTGGCTGGAGAGCCCAATTCTAGCGAAAATGCGACGTCACTGGTTTTCTGGAAGGGAAGAACCATTTTTGTGAGTGCCTCAGTTGTTCACCTTGTCAATACACAATAAGCTACTAACAAAGACATACTGTTCGGGAAACAACCTGATCATTGCACAGTACCCGTCAGTACTGCTACAGACCATCTACTTGCCAAGTGACGGAGTGGCCGTGGTGGTCAATTCACAAACAGGCTATATTGCGTTGTCATTGGGCCACGTAGTATGGATCTTGGAGCCGTCAGTGGAGTATGGGCGCAAAACCCAATGGACCAAAATCAAGGAAATAAACACAAACGCACAATCGCTCACATGGTGCACCACAAACGAGTTATGTGGAGTAGACGACACTATCTCCTTATGGAACATTCTCATCGACAAACCCGAGTCTGAACCAATAAATATGTGGACTCGTTCATTACCTCAAACATGCTCGTTTGTGAGCTCCACTGCTGCTGGTCAGTTTTTGGCAGTATGTACACCTTCCAAGGACTCAATTGTCATTATTTTCCGTCGGTTGGTGTCGTCTGATACATCCGCATCATTCGATTACGTTTTTGCGAAGCATCCCACAATTGTCCGTGGACTCCACTGGCTTCAAGATTCGTCTCCAATCAAAGTTGGACTGGCTCACTTGTATACACAGACTGAGGATGGAGTAGTACGTAGATGGAGGTCTTTGGACTCGCACGATTCGCTCAATTTCCAAGTTGACGCAGTAATCGACCATGGACTCAGTATCATGGTGGACAGCGAAGTTGTGCAATCGACAATCAGTGAAAGAGAGCATCCTGAAGCTGTAGTGACTCTTCAGCCAGACGGTATTGATGTCTGGGCGTTTTCCAATGGCCGTGGAAGCCATGCAGTGACTTCTGCAATTGTCCATGCATCCACAGGGTTGTTTCCAGAGCGGAGACCAGTGAAACCAGGCTCAATTGTAGCTGTACGAGGGATTCTAAACCACGAAAAAGGTGAAGCTGTTTTGCTGATTCATCTGCATGGACGTGTGGTTTCGTTTAGATGTGATGCTCTCACTCCTTATGGAACTGTCAAGCCCGATTTCCAGTTGAAGTTGCAACAGCTGTTCACTGGTCACAACAAGAGTGTCCAGCGACTGATTCGTTCGGCAAGAGGTCATCTGGTAGTGAGTCAAAGCCGATTCACGGAAAACACCGCATGGGTGACCCAACGGTTGGAGGACAGAACCACACTCAGAAAACAGTCTATCATCAATACCAGTACTCCAGTTCTTGGTGGTGTTCTTTTGGGTTCTTCGGATCAATATTTTATGGCACTCCAACAATCGTGCATCGAGCTATTTTCGCTTGTTGGCGAATCCAAAACCGCAGAAAGGATAGCCGTGTTGGAAACGCTGTCTTCGGAAATATCTGTTGTCAACTGCGTGCTTGAGATCGACCGGAAGCATCAATGTTCATGTTTCCATGTATTTGCTGTCGTGAATGGCGGAGAGGCTCGTTGTTGGAAGGTAAATAAAGATTCCATCACCCCAGTACCAAGTGTGACTCCTTCGTTTTTGGAAAACTTTTACAAATGTTTTCCTGTCTATCCAGTTGCGTGGAACTCTGGACGTATGTCTGCGTCGTCTGACCAGCTCAGTGCGATCTCCAAAGACGGCGAATTCACCACTTGGGTTTCTGAGATTAACTCTGACCACTCAGTCGACTGGACATTGCTATCAAGAGTCTCTACTGATGTCGTCAATTCGCCATTCATGTCTCAGTCGTCTCTAAATAAAGTCGCAGTGGTGTCTGAGGACCAATTGGAGCTGAGCATTTGGGACACCCGCCATGGGTTCCTCGAACACACCAAAAAATTTGACACGCAAATTCGTGACCTCGATTGGTCATGTACTCCTGATAACCAATCTGTTTTGGCTATCGGGTTTGGGGACCATGTGCAATTGTGGGGCCAGTTACGTTTTGATTACACCAACATCTCGCCGTGCTGGGGACTTCTTAAGCAAGTGGACGTAAAACCATACACTACTCATGATATTGGAGACTCTATCTGGATGAGCAGAGGTGTACTTGTGGTTGCTGCAGGAAACCAGTTGTTTGTGGATGACAACTGTGTTCATGAGGAAGAAGCTGGGGTACGTGATTACTCCGACATGTTACATTCTTCTCGCGCTTTCCGTATCCAACACTTATTTGAGATTTGTTCGATTGTCAATGGTCCCCTTCCTGGGTACCATCCCCAGCTTTTGGTACAGTGCATTCTGGCAGGCAACATGACAGTAGTCAGAAAAACCATTTATCGACTATACAAGGAGCTACAGTATGCCAACCAAGAGTTGGTTCAAGATATGGATTCTACTCTTGGGCTTGAACCAGGTGAGTATGGTCAAGTCGACGATGCTGATGTGTCTATGAATCGCAGCGACTATGACACACTTGCAGAAAAGCTACAACAGGTGTCTCTTCCTTTTATTACCCAGCACCAGCAGATTACTTTGGCTAGTTTGATTGAGGTGGTGGCTAAAGTGGAGACGTGGACTGATATAATGGCTATCAGGTATTTCCTCGGTTTCAAGCTTTACAAGATGCATCGAAAGTCACAGAAGCAGATGACAGTGCGAGACTTTTGCTGGGCTTTAAACTCCGAGTCACAAACTCTCTTGCTAGAGCAAATTGGCGATCCCAAACTGTTATGGCCTGAGGCTCAGGCCGCTGGAGTGGGTTACTGGCTTGAACGTGACAAACTTACAAATCTTTTTGATAGTCTTGCGCGGAATCATTTTCTCGCCACCGAACGACAGGATCCAACCGACTCATCGCTGTTCTATCTTGCGTTGCGCAAGAAGCAGGTGTTACAGGCCCTTTGGCGAACAGCATCGACTCATCCAGAGCAATCAAAGATGGATAAGTTTTTGAGAAATGACTTTTCTGATCCCCGATGGAAGTCTGCTGCTCTAAAGAACGCGTTTGCACTTTTGTCCAAACACAGGTATTCTTATGCCGCTGCATTTTTCCTGTTGGGAGAGTCCCTCAAGGACTGTGTCAATGTCATTGTGCGTAAACTCAACGATGTTGGCCTCGCTATTGCAGTTTGTCGTGTGTTTGAAGGAGATAATGGTCCTGTTCTCAATGATTTAATTGACAATGAGATTTACCCTGAAGCTCAAAGACGGGGCGATCAATGGATGATCTACTGGTGCTTGTGGTCCCAAGAACGACGAGGTGAAGCTGTTAGATCTCTAGTGTCGCATGATAACCAGAGCCCAAACCGTGGCACTGCCCATGTGGTTTCGAATTCTCGATCATTCCTTTCCAATGATCCTGCTCTTCTTGTGTTGTACCAGTTCCTAAGAGACTCCAAATTCAAGGTCGTCAACACTGACAATGGAGTTACTGCCGCCACGGAACTGCAGAGTGTCTTCACCACTGCCAAGCTCTACTGCCGAATGGGCTGCGAAGTGCTTGCTTTAGATCTCGTTCGAACTTGGAAGTTTAAGGCTACAGAGTCGGAACCAGTAGAAGTTGCTACTATTGAGCCCACTACTACAGAGACTACAATGTTGAGTGCGTTCGAACAACCTGAGGCCAAACCTGAAAAAGCCAAACCCACTCAACCTCCCCCACCACCAACCCAGTTCCAGGAACCTGATATGAGTGCATTCAGTTTCGGTTTTTAATATATAATCAATAATTTATATATCTAGTTATTGATGTTGGCGTGAGAAAGATCGATTTCCGGATGCTCAGCTTGGAATTTGGCCAATGCAGGATGGTTTCTGATATCGGCCGGCTTTGATTTTTCCGCCTCCTTTTGCGCCTGTTCATGCATCATTTTTTCAACCATTGCCCGAGTCTCATCATCTAGATCGCTGAGCTTGGAATTTTCTGGGGCAATCTTCGAAACATCGATCATGGTATCACCCAAAATTACACAGGGCCACCATTCCTGTTTGTTGATTTTCTCAATGCATATCGTCACCTCCTTCTGATCTTCTACCGTCCAAGTGCTTTCTTCTGGAGCAATGTTTGCATGCAATTCGCCATCAATAATAAGAGGTTGTCCCACTAGCCCCATCTTGAGACCCTTGGGGCTGAAGGTGACCTGCACCTGCTTGCCACGTGTCCCTTCCGGAACAGGAACAGTGATTGTCACATCCTGCAGCGTTTGACGCCACGAGTAGTTGTTTTCGTTTTGTACCTCAGCCATGGTTGTGGAGGATAAGATGTCTCAAAAACTTAAATCTCTTGATAGTGAGAGTTTATTGTCAAATATAATGTAGCCCTAACCCCGAAAAGTTGATATTTGAACACAATCTATCGAATAAAAGCGTGTGTGCTCATTTTCAAAAAAAAAATATATACATATAAAAAAAAAAAGATGTTAAATCTACCTTTTTGTAACTGTCAAAGGTAATGTTTTATGCATTAGTTCTGCTCATTTATTTAGGGGGAGTAAAGACATCACACAACTTGGTCTCGCCAAACAGCTTGATGAACTCAGACTGGTTCACTACAGTGGTAAACCATCGAGAAAAGTGAGGATGAGCAGCTCGCCATTTCTTGTCCCACAAAAACGAGAAACCTCGGAGAGTAGCACCAGCCACAAACACGTCGACATAGGTCAATCGCTCCCCAATCAGATAGGTGTTGTTTTTGAGGAAGGGTTCAAACACGACATCGACATTTCGGTTAGCCAGGCCCACGAGTCGGGCAAAGTCTTTCTGGACATACTCCTTTTGTCCCAGTACCATAAGACCTGCAAGAGAACAAGTGGGGATATGTTCTGTGTTTGCAAACGACATCCATTGCAGAGCCTTGGTTTTTTCGATATCTGAAAGCTGGGCAAACGAGCCGAGCTTGGAGCATTATTTCTCAGCAAGGTAGGTGGTTACGGCCATGGTTTCATGGAGATGAAAGTCTCCGTCCACAATGTCGGGGATTTTTCTTAAAGGAAATCTCTGGGCCATGTCTTCAGGGAACACTCCACCCTTGAGGGACTCCTTGAGGGTAAAGTCTACCTGGGCCATGTCCAGGATGTAAAAGATGGCGTAAGACCGCGAATTTCCGACGTAGCTGTAGAGTTCCATTTGTGGATTTTCTTCGATTGTGTCTGAGTGGTGTGTCAAGGGTTATATAGTTGAGGTGTGTAATTGGTAATATGGTTTGTTCAACCCCACATGAACTTTATTCAATAACCGTGTGTGGGGAGGTTTGAAATAATAAATAAAATATATTGAAAACGGTTTTACTGGAGTCTAGCTTGACAATGTCTTCTCTCTCAGTAACAAATGAAAAAGTTGAGATTAACAGTGACGTTTTGATGTATTAATGCTGTATACTCGATCCTTCCTTTCAGGATATTTCTTTAAATGTATCTGGATTTGTAGCTATAATGAATCAAGCCCCAAACGAATGGCAAAAGACAATGGCTACGACATTGGACTTGAAGGTCCCCACTGCCTAGTGGTGATGTTGAGAATTAAACATTAAGTATTATTCTAAGTATTTAGTTAATGTAACGAACTTACACATCACTTGTTGAAAAAGGGAGTTCCGGAGCACACCCGGTTGTCAAGAGGAATGGTCAGAGTGGCAATACACTGAGCACCTACTAAATGGTAATATATCTAATAGGAGTAATCTACCTTGGAGGATTACAATCAACAGGTGAACTACCAGGAGAGCAACACTACTGTAGCAACCAATTACACCTGACCCGAGACAAAAAAAACTGTACGGAACTCTTTTAGAAAAAGATCAACTTTTCTAATTAATCTTCGTTTGCAGATATATTTTAAAGCTCGAGCTTTGAGATTAAAGTTGCGTTATCTCGCATAAAGTGAAACCAACCAAAATAAACTCTTGCATGGTACGAAGACCAAGTTGATAAATCCGCTAATTATTCAATGAAGCTCGACTAAAAAAGTATTAACGTCGAACTCAAACTGTGTAGTATTATACAATACTGCGATTTGCTACCGAAGAAATAATATCCTTGTTGAATTAAGAATAATCAAGTCTTGTGATTAGAAGACACCTTTAATGGAGATATTGTTAGATGCGTTTGAAAGCTGACAAATTGGTCTCAAAGCGTTAAGTGAAGCACTCCACCTTAGGTAAGACTGAAACCGGATTCATGTCAATTCACAAACTAGTGAGTTGCACTACGATCGCGACTTGGGAATATCTGTATATCCATTCCAGTTATTACTTAATAACCTCCTCATGTATAAGGTTTCATTTCTTTAACGACTGTACAATATCTACTTACGGTAGTATCAATAATTCACATTTTAATAACTATATACTGTGTTTGACTTAAAGCTTGGCGCCAACAGCCTGGTGGACCTTGAGGGCCTGTCGGATAGCCAGGTCAAGCATGATCTCCTCGGAACCACCGGGAATGGCGTAAGCTCGGACTTCTCGGTAGAGTCGCTCGACCTTGCCTCCGAGACCACCTCGGGTGTAAGCAAGACCACCAAAGACCTGGGAGGCCTCTCGAGCACAGAGCTCCATGGTCTGGGTAGCCTGGGCCTTGCAGCCAGCAATGGCACCTCCAAGTCGAAGCATGGCCTCCTCATCGGGGAACATCTGGCACTGGTAGACCAGGTTCTCGAGCCAGCATTGGGTGGCCTCAATTCGGATGGCCATGTTAGCGAGCTTGGCTCGGATGACGGGGTGCTCAATAAGAGGCTTGCCGAAGGTCTTTCGCTTGTGGGCGTACTTGCAGGCTTCCTCGTAGCAGACTCGGGAGGCTCGGGTGGCCTGGATGATGATGCCGACTCGCTCGTGGTTGAAGTTGGTCATGATGACCTTGAAGCCTCGGTTCTCCTTGCCGAGAAGGTTCTCGACGGGGACCTTGACATCCTCCATGGTGACCCAGGTGGATCCAGAAGAAAGCATACCCTGGGTGTTCATTCGTCGGGTCTCAAGACCCTCCATGCCTCGCTCAAGCAAGAGAACGGAGATACCGTTCATGCCAGGTCCTCCGGTTCGGACGGCAACGGTGAAGTAGTCAGCCCAGATACCGTTGGTGATCCACTTCTTGATACCGTTGACAATGTAATGCTTTCCGTCAGGAGTGAGCTCGGCAGTGGTGGTGATGTTGGCAACATCGGAACCGGCATCGGGCTCAGTGATACACAGACAGATTCGCTTGGTGCCGTCCAGCAGACCAGGCAGGATTCGCTGCTTGAGAGGCTCCTTGGCGAACTTGATCACGGGAGGCAGACCAATGCAGTAACCTCCGAGAAGGTTCCAGGTGAGACCTCCAGAGCCGGCTCGCATAATCTCGTCAGTGATGACGAGCTCGTGGAACATGTCGTACTCCTCAATGGGCACGGAAGCAGGTCGCACGTTGGTGTACTTGGCGAGCTCCTTGAAGGGGACACCAAGAGAACCGGCAAGGTAACCTCGTCGGCCCATCTCCTGGAAAATCTCCTTGGGGACCTCCTTCTGGTCATCCCACTCCTCCACGAAGGGCTCAATCTTCTCCTCGACCCATTGTCGAACCTCGTCTCGAAGCTTGGCATGGGACTCGTTGTAGTAAGGAGTGTGGTATCCGTGGTACCAGTTAGGGTCGGCGTAAGGCACGAGATCTCCGTAGAGCTCGTGGGCAGCGGTCTTGTTAGGGGTAATCATTGCTCGGGTAGGGTTAGCTTCAGCGGTCTTAACGGTTCCAATCTTGAACTTTTGTCCGACAGTTCGCATAATCTTGGGGGCGTCGTGGTACTTGTGGAAAAACTTGGTGGCGTCTTTTCCTGCTACTCGCTTAAGGATCTTTCTGCCTCCGGGGTGTTCTTTCTGGAATTCTGTGAGGTCGAAAACGTTGCCGTCGATGATAATCCACAGAGACTCAGGGGTGTTGTGTTCTCCAACTTGCTCTCGTTAGTATATATATGTGTTTCAAGCCATTAGGCTTTAACGCATGTGCCGAGGTGTGGGGTGATGCAGCAGGTACTATGTGGGCAAAGCCAATGGTAAGAGAGTGGCCAAACTTAAACAATGTTAATACAACACAAACAAAGGCTTTACGTATTGTATACGATCATACCACTAGTGTGACTGTCCATTGTTCAGTTGTTAGCGGTACCGGATTGGCTGATCTCTCAGATAACCCCAGCTATGTCACACCACCCAAATAAGGTTTGTCGGCTGAGGGGTTAAGGTATTTTTGTGGGGAATGTGATTTTCATGGGCAGCACCTGCAGATTGAAAATGAGGCACAAGTTTCGAGGGATGGAACGGAGATTAGAAACGAAAAAAATGACTTCCGAGAGCCGAATTGCATCAATTGCATATCGTAGCTACTCATTTGCAAATTCGTTTCAGCACTCGGCTTCTTCTGACCTCCTACCTCGGCACATGCAGCCCAACCTTATTCGCACTCCACACAAATGCACAGAAACCTCGAAAACCAAACGGGACAAAACGGACGCAATGGGAAATAATTGGGTTGGAATTTGAGTAATTGAGTAATGAGTAACGAGTCTAGACCGGCCTTGACAGGGCTTTTGGCTGATTTAACTGGGATCTGGGCTGACTTGAGCTAGGTGACTTGGGGGGTCACATGTTGTTCATGGATTTGTGGCGACAGTTCAAGCATCCTTAAAAACTGTTCAACCGTTTTGTGTCCATCCAGTGCCCCTTTTTGTGTCATTTACCAGCTAAAGTACATTTGTGTCACTTACTGGTGTCACATTTTTGTGTTCCTGTTGCGCCACAAGGTTGTAATCGGGTTTTCCCATTCTTCTTTAATCAGTTTGTCTCCTGAATCTCTCATTTACCCACTCTTTCTAATACTCTGTCACTCAGGTTTTTGTTGTTTCCCTGTTCAGTTTTGCCTCATTCGAAATCCGTGTTCAGCCATTTGTGTCCCCCTCGCGCCATCTGTAATCCTCATCTTCCACTCTCATACTCACTTCAAGGGTGTATTGTTCGCTCATGGTTGTACTTGTCTGATCATGTCACAGACACAGGTGGGGCTTTTATATCGGCAACCCTCTAACTAGGTTTTTCTTTGTCTCCGCAACCCGAAAATCCACCAATCAGAAACGCTGCAAAAGTAAGGTAAAGCCTGATGGGCACCACAACTTGCATCCCAGATGCATGGCCGTAGTGATAAGCAAAATATAAGGAGTTGTTCTCATCGTGGGCAATGTGGGGTGTCATGTGATTGTCTGAAATGAAGTGCAAATGACATTCCGTCGAAGGAATTTTCCACTGGTAAGGGTTACACTGTTTCGTATCATTAGCCTGCCTATTAATGATTACTGATATTTATCAGTCATATTCAGCTCTGATTTACCAATTCTGGTATTCAAAAATCCTTCCACTCTTTTCTAAAGGCAACGTTTAAACTCCGATGAAGTTATCGGTTGTTAGGTTATATGCTCTATCGGCATATGTGTTGTCAAGCTCCGAAAGTTTCTTGTGTTACTGTGGGGAAATGTCAACCTCGGCACCCTGCATGAAGTAGATTATGGAAAAAGTAGTGCTAGGAGCAGGACAATAACAACTAATAAAGGAAACACAGTAACAACTGAATATACAGACAACTGATTACTGAAAATATTGGATCGAATAGCAGTTTAAATTGAAACTGATTGCCACAGCTGAGCCATTAAGAACTACCTCAATAATACGATGATGTCAATCAAGTTAAAGCCTACAACTGAAAGTGGCTGAGTTTGTGGCTTAGCAAAGAAATCGTATTAATGTGGCGTGTGAAAGTTAAACATGATATGGATTGAAACGGCTATTGTGGTTTGGATTGACCAGAAACTTTCATTCATTACCATAGATCAAATGCGAAATATGTTCTGTTATCATTAAATTTGGCTCTGGAATTGAAAGTTCTCAAACTAATCAACAAAACGTGACACTCTGGAATATTTCCAAGTGATATCAATCACGTTTCCACTTTTGCCCTCAAAGCCATTCTTTCACACAATTCTTACGTTGTGTACATTTAGAATCATTCCAAGAAAAGAGAAAAACTTAAACTATTTATTTCATATGACTCAACTCGGTATTTTTGTTTTTTTCCATGCCAATCCAATCTTGGGCTGCTTTGCAGATGTAACATCAACCTGGCAAAGCTCTCAGTAGGGTTTCAGGTTTCTCTATTCTGGTATTCCGAGTCGGGTTGTTACGGGATTAAAGTTTTCTATTTGAACATGATAACTGCGAAAAAGGTAACGATAGTACTGTGATTTCGGTCAAAGATTAATAAATAGCTGTCAAATTTAAGAAATTACATCAATTTCAGAATTTCATCTTATTCTTGCTATATCTGGTTGAATTAAAGTAGGTAAACGAGGGGAAAAAATTTTAAAAAAAAAAAAAAAAAAAAAAAGAAAAAGAAACCTCCTGGCAAAAATTCTCGGTTTATTATTATGTTACAATTGAAAGGATTAAATTATTGAGCTCCAGTGTCAATCTCGTCTAAACTCTTCCAATGACCTTACTGAGCCGTATACGTAATCCTTATAAGCTAGTCTTTGCTCGTGTGCATTTGTGATTTACTTTTTCTCATTTAACTAAGTAAATTCTGTTAGTTACACAAAACCATCTTCCAACTATAAATAAACGTCCTTTCTCCATGTGGATTCCCTCCTCAATTAGTAACCAAGTATAATTGGTTGGTTACACAAAGCCAACAACCTTCCAACTATAAATAAACGTCTTCCCGCCTTTCCCAAACTTTATCTTCCTGCATTTGCATTTGGTAATGTTTTATGCATAGCCAACTCAACACCACAATGTTATCAGTGCAGAACCGGACTCAGGAGTTCAAGAGCGCTGTGGCGGCTCAGGCTCGGCTGAAACATGCAGCTCCTCCTCCAGCACATTCTCGTTCGCCTCGATCACAGTTTGCCCAGGACGCGTCTCGGATCGCAGCTGAAATTGCAGACACCACCCAGATGTTGCAGCGTCTGGCACAGCTGGCACAAAGAAAAACGCTGTTTGATGACCGGCCAGTGGAGATCAATGAGCTGACACATATTATCAAACAAAAGGTGTCACGGGTGAACGAGCAACTGGGGGAGTTGCAGAAACGAGCCAAGACGACCTCGTCACAGAAACAGACACTAGAACATTCAAAGAACGTGGTAGTATTGCTTCAAGATAAGCTGTCAAATGTGACTGCAGGATTTGCGTCGGTATTGGAAGAACGAACTCGTAACATCCAGGCCAGCAAGTCGCGTCATGAGCAGTTCATTTCGGCCACGTCAGCATCCACACAGCCCGCCAGCAGCCCGTTGTACGGCTCGGCAACAGCCTCATACAACCCGTACGAAAAACAGAATGGTGACGATGATCCGGACACCTCGGACTTGCTGATGTTGCCCCAGCAACAGGACACACTGCTGATGGACCAGCAAGACATGTATGTTCAGCAGCGTTCGACAGCAGTGGAAGCGATCGAGAGCACGATCCAGGAGCTTGGAGGCATGTTTTCACAGTTGGCAACAATGGTTGCTGAGCAACGAGAAACGGTGGCTCGAATTGACCAAAACACAGACGATATTGCCCTGAACGTCAGTGGCGCCCAGCGTGAGCTCATGAAATACTATGCACGCATCTCGTCGAACCGATGGCTCATGGTTAAAGTGTTTGGTATCGTCATTGCCTTTTTTATGCTGTGGGTGTTGATTAGTTAACATAGAGTAGAGGAGTTGGGTAAGTAGATCATAATCGATAATAATATCAGATGCAACCAGCAAAGACTTGCCAGACTGACGCCAGAGAAGGCCAACCAGTAGCAGTCATTCCAGGGTAAAAAATAGTGTCGTTTATTGTTGGTAGCGTGTTTGTCCTCAGCATGTCAAATGAAGCAGACTTGCGTCACAGAACACCACATGAACAAAGCGAGTGTGATGTGAGTGTAACATGAATGGCATTAGCATACGGTGAATTCTTTTTCGTTCATTTGTGGAACTCTTCAGAACTACTGGAGCCTCCAACACTCCTTCACAGACTATGGTTGATGGAGACTACTAATTCTTTACCATCTTCCTTTACCTTAACGTCAGTTGTGGATATCTGGTGGTACTAGGATATCACTCAATACTCATCTGGCCACTTGATATAATTCCAGTGGTTTTAACGAATACGACACAAAGAGAGGTCTCTGAACTCAGAGAACGCCACTCAATTGTTACTTTGTCTGCATAGAAAAATGCAACTCATATCATCTGCTTTTACTTCTACTCATTTAGCCACAATACGAGACGCCTCGAATAAACCAATGGTGGGTCATAGCTAATTCAACTGACGCACGCAGTTGTTAACCAGGTAACTGGACTAACAGACATTCAACCAACCGATACGCCAGCTCAAGAGTGGCAGCTATTAAACTGCCAAGTTTTCTTATCTTCACAGTCTCGGATGCTTCTTCAGTTGTAGCTTCTACTGAATTTGAATTTAGTCAATCTGGAAATCACATCTACTCACTTTATAATCCTCATATCTGTCCAGAACAATTCCAGACAGTCCAGACTACTCCTGAAATGATAACAGGCGTTTGGCGAAAATGGGCGTATCGCCAAGAAGTTCCCAACTCTATAGTTCTGTCATTGCTGCCCTCAAAAATTATGAATTGATAGTTCTTTTTACATTCTATTGGAAAAATGAACAGCTGTAGGCTCTCATGAAGAATATATAGAGATATTCCAAATAACTACACCCTTCGTGGCTCCACTGTACGTTACCTATACATTGCCACTGCCAAGACTTGTCTGCACTAAGTATCACGTCATCAGAAGAACACAAGCCGCAAGAAAAGAGAAACACAAACAACCAGTAACGATCAAAATAAACACAAACCAAAGCGCAAACCAAAGCGCAAACCATTACTCATATTCGTCACGTGACCTGCATCCAACCGAAGCAGCCACATTTCTCCTGAACTCACAAAAACTACAAATCGTTCACAAAAATCAACAAATCGAACACAACCTGATCTCAAACACAAACCACCCCTATTCAACGCAATAATCTAGCTTACTCCAAGCTGTGATTTCCAAATCTGGCATTTCCAAATCTGGTATTTCTTTCGTCCGGGTTAGGGTCACACTATCTAAACTCTATTCCAGCACTCCTCCTCGTCATTCTCCAGCTCTGTGTTCTGGCCTGGGGCAACTGACCCGCGACAATGGACATGTCGCCCAATCATCAAAATCCACAAAAGCCCAATCTCATGCCTTCTCCTTATGGTCCTGATTATAGGGAGTACAGAAGTGAGTATAGGCCTGAGTACAGAAGCGAGTACCGCAACGGGTTCCCACAACCTGGCCAACCTCAACCTGGCCAGCCACAAACTCCACATTCCGCTTTGGGCCAGGTGATTCACTCAACTCATCTGAATTCTCCTTCTCACTCGCCCTTGAATTCACATCCCAACTTGGGGCCAGGTCTCCAACTCAACTCCAGTCCGGGCCAGGTGCCATCATCGCCCGTAACTCCAAGCGCTAACCCCTGGTCGCCACATGGAACGCCGTATTCACGTGCTCGAGTTTCTCCCGTGCGAAAGGGACATTATAATGTCGCTGTGGGTCCGATGGGTCCAGGGGGTGCAGGCGGCCCCATGGGTGCAGGCGCAGTAGGCAGTCCGAGTATGAGCTATTGGAATACCAGTCTTCATTCTCAGTCTCAACCCCAGATGCAACCTCAGACACAAATGGCAGCTCAGCCCCAGCTCCAGCCGATAGCATCACCCCGATCCTCTCAGCCAATAACTTCGCCTAGGTCCTCCCAATCGATAGCGTCGCCTATTCGGCGTGCATCCGCCGCGCCTATTCGCGCCTCGATCCCTCCTCCAACATTTCGATCTGTACAAATTCCTTCTGATCTCAACCCCCAAATCGTTCAGAGACCGCAAAACCGAAGGGCTCTGCCCGAAGGGGGCTACATGTCTCCTTTGATGTGCCTGACTCTCCATTTATCGTCCACATACCAGATTTGCAACTCAGGATTCAATTATGAATCTTCCAAAAACCCCAGACGAGTGCTCACGAAACCAAGTGAACCCAAACTCAATAATGGCCATGACAATCGAGACAACGATTATATTTTGTACGTCAACGATGTTCTGGGGACTGATGAAAACAAGCGGTACTTGGTGCTGGATATTTTAGGCCAAGGAACGTTTGGCCAAGTGGTGAAATGCCAAAATATGAAAAACAAGGAGATTGTGGCCGTCAAAGTGATTAAAAATAACCCGGCATTCTTAAACCAAAGTATGATGGAAGTATCGATTTTAGAATACTTGAACAACTCGGTCGACGACAAAGACGAACATCATATTTTACGGTTAAAGGATAAATTCTTGCATAAACAGCATTATTGTCTTGTTTTCGAGCTTTTGAGCTCAAATCTTTACGAATTACTCAAACAAAACCAGTTCCGAGGATTATCAATAAACCTTGTGAGAGTATTTTCACGACAACTTTTGGATTCACTTACAGTGTTGAAGAACGCGAAATTGATTCATTGTGATTTGAAACCGGAAAATATCTTGCTGAAAAGTCTGGACTCGCCCGTGATCAAGGTTATTGATTTCGGCTCGGCTTGTCACGAACGCAAAACCGTATACACGTACATCCAATCGCGGTTTTACCGTTCCCCGGAGGTTCTCCTTGGGATCCCTTACACTTCTTCTATCGACATGTGGTCAGTGGGCTGTATAATTGCTGAGCTGTTTCTCGGACTTCCAATCTTCCCAGGTGCGTCAGAATACAACCAGCTGTGCCGAATAGTTGCATCTTTAGGCAATCCGCCCAACTGGATGGTTGAGATGGGCAAAAACAGTGGAAAGTTCATTGAAAAGCTGGTGGATGAGCATGGGCTTAAACGGTATAGACTCAAGTCGCGCGAACGGTATTCTCGAGAGTTTAATGTGGACGAAAAGGAATCAAAGCAGTATTTCTCATCTACTGATCTGAGGACTATTATTATGAATTATCACCTACCCAAAAAGAACATGAAGAAGGCCGAAATCGATAAGGAGTTCCAAAACAGAGAAGCGCTTTGTGACTTTCTCATGGGATTGCTCAATTACAATCCGTTCGAGCGTTGGACTCCTCAACAAGCGGCCTCTCATCCGTTTATAACCGAGTCAAAGTACACTGGACCGTTTGTACCACTTCCCAAAGACGAAAAAGACGTTTTCCATCCAACCACAGATTTCCAGCCAACTCCTACCGCCCAGCCTATTTCACAAACACATCCTCTTCATGCCCAAGGAAGCCAGTATGGGACCTGGACGGGCCTTACAAAAGACCATACTGGCAACAGACGACCTCGAGCTATGACGTATGGGTCTATAGATCCGATCCCCCCGCCAATCCAACGAGCCACGGCCATGGTCAATCCTGCTGATCACATTCAAGCCCAACCTAGTCCTGCATATGTTCCACCAGAGTTGGGTGATGCCAACGATTACGGAGATGTAGTTAGGAATTTGGAGAAGGGGTTGATGAGGTGGTAAGTGAACGTTCAAAAAGTCACAGAACGTCACATAACGATGAGGGTGACTTGAATGGCATGAGCATACGGCAAATTCATTTTCGTTCATGTGTCGATGACTACCCCACAATAAATAATCAATTAACAATATCATGTACGGTGGTCTTCGTTACCATCGTTTAACTATCTTTGTATATGAAGAGAAGCTATAAGTCTCTGTCAGAGCCTGACAACGATCGACTCGAAGACACTCTAGATTCTAAAATAAATAGATTACATATCAACTTCCGCCTCCTTATATATCCACCTTTTGTTGACGGCACTCCACTGACCTGCCTGTTTCAGCAATTGTCTCATGATCGCCACTTCTTCCTGAGTGGTCAACTTGAGAGCAAACTCAGTAGCAATTTCTTTGGACGATAACCCTTCGTTTCCGGCTTGTTTCAGACTGGCAGAGATTTTTTCCAACAACTTGACTTTATCAAGATCACTCATGTTAACCAATCCGGTATACGGATTTGCCGATTCTTCCAAGGATTTTCGCGCTTTTATATTTTCCAAAATCGCCGAGGAACTCATTCCTTTACCTCGTTTGGTTTTACTTCGACCAGCACTACCAAACTTCCCTGTCCAGGTGACGGTTCCGATTTCGTTACTTTGGGCCTTTTTGCGTGACTCTCGAAGAGCTTTAGCCGCCACTTCCGCTACCCGTTTCGCTTCTCGTTCAATAATCACGGTTTCGGGTCTTGAAGCGTCCATGATGGCATCATGTTCCAAAGCTGAATGAACACCATTCTGGGAAAAAATATCATTGAGAATTCCGTCATCTTGATTCGCAGCAGCTTTTTCTTCTTCTCCTGTCTGGTATTTTTCCATCTTCGACACTCCATCCAATCCTACCACCTGGTAAAAGTCGTCTTCTTGTTTCGCCGTAGACGACGGTTTGAAAGTCGTCTCCTGGCCAAAAATTTCGCCCGTGGCTGTCCCCTCACCTTCATCTAAACTGAACAAATCATGGATATCGTTCATTTTGAAAAACCGTCTTTGTTTGGCATCTTTCAAGATTTTGTTTGTCAGGAACTGCTTGAAAATCTGACGATGATAAATCTTCTCCTCGATTGTCCCGGCTGTCATCAGCCGATATACAATCACATCACGCTTCTGCCCCAACCTCCACGATCGTTCTCGTGCCTGTAAATCTGTGCTGGGGTTCCAGTCGGGGTCGAAAATAATCACTCGGTTAGCACCAGTCAAATTCACGCCAAGACCTCCTACTCGTGTTGTCAACAGAAATAAATCGTAACTGGCATCATTATTGTAAAGATCCACCAAATCTTGACGCTTGGAAATCGCCGTAGTTCCATCCATACGCAAAAATTTCACATGAGGCAAATCTTCGAAAAACGTTTGCAGAATATCCAGCATTTGTCTAGTCTGACAGAAAAGAAGCGTCCGGTTACCCTGTTTTTTCCATAACTCCACAAGAGCTTTGACGACCTGCATTTTCCCGGACTTGGCTGGATCGCCATAATAATAGTTGGCTGTCGCTTTGAGCACTTTTTGAGATGCCAGATCAGGATGGTTGCAGATTTTCCGAAGAATATCAATTCCAAACAACGATTGTCGTTTCCCCGCCAAAATCGATTTCATTTCTTCAGATTTCAAAAACGCCTTATAATGAAGTCTCTGGTTATCGGTGAGTTTACAGAATAAGACTTTTTCTTCCTTTTTCGGTAAATCTGTGGCCACATCCGTCTTCATTCGTCTCAACAAATACGGAGCTATCAGGTCCCTCAAAACAACTGCACACTTGTACGCAGTCTGAACTTGGATGTTGGTGGCATTGGCATATCCTCCCACATTGATAGGAACAGCAAACTGTGAATGAAAAACTGGTAGAGTTCCAAGTCTTCCAGGACAAACAAAATCCAGTAAACTCCACAGTTCGGTGAGGTTGTTCTGAATGGGGGTTCCCGACAGAATAAGACGATGAACAGTTTTCAGTTGCTTGCAATCTAGAGTGATTTGCGAGTCGGGATTTCGGATCTTGTGGCCTTCATCTAAAATACAATAACTCCAATCACGATTCAAGAGAAGTCCACGGTAAGATTTCAGCCCAGAGTAAGTAGTGACAATAACTCCTCCAGAATTGAATACTCTCTCAACTGTTTCAGATAACGAACTGGAAACTTCCAAGTCAGAGTCTGAATCACTTTCTTCAGTTGTCTTCCTCCTCTTACCACCCTCTCCCATACTATGAAGAATAACCACTCTTAATGGAGGCCACCATTTATGAAACTCTTCAACCCATTGTTTCATCACTGTGGCAGGACAAACAACAATAACCGGTTTATCCAATAATCCCGAATGATGCAGTCCGGCCAAAAAACTGATAATCTGGATCGTTTTTCCTAGCCCCATTTCATCACCTATAATTCCTCCTGTTTTCTGACAATGCAACTCCCATAACCACTGTACACAAGTTTTCTGGTAATCAAACAACCGGTTAAAAATTTCTCCGGGAACTTTGAAGTTTCCTTCAAGAATTGCATCAGCCTGATGGACAGTCTCAGATTGAAGCTTTTCATTCCACCATTTAAGTCTTTGTTTATAAGACCATTCATCTCCATCATCCGTGGCTGTAGTTTCAGGTTTGGACCCTGACTTCCTTTTTCTCTTGAGTTCAACCAATTCTATATCTTCTTCTTCAGTCGTGTACCCTGAAGATTCGTCTTGTATCTCATCA
Source organism: Yarrowia phangngaensis (assembly GCA_900519005.1). Lineage (NCBI taxonomy): Eukaryota > Fungi > Ascomycota > Dipodascomycetes > Dipodascales > Yarrowia > Yarrowia phangngaensis. The sequence continues at coordinate 722,110 of ULGR01000001.1, read as the reverse complement.
TCATCTGAGTCCTCGTAGTGCTTTGCAGTATCTATGGCTTCTGTAACGTCTCCTTCACCACGAACAAACCCACGAGAATTGGCGAAAGGTGTGATTTTTCCTGTTCGGATCAAAAACTGTTGCTCAGACTCATCTTCCTGTTTCTCAGAAGCCTTCAGAATCGGTTTCTCTTTAGCACCTGTGTCATTCTCTGCAAGTCGCTTCTCAATATCAATAATATCTTGCTTGACAGTAGCAAGCTCATTTCTTTGTAAAGAAGCTAAGTCCCGTTTCAGCTTTTCTCTCTCACTGATTTTGGTGGCCCCATCATTAATCCTTCTCTCCATAGATCGAGCTTTACTGGTCAACGTCTTCAAAGCATCTTGGGCCTTTGTAAGTCGCTTGGAATCGATTTCAACCTCCCTTTTTTTCAAAATCGAATCAGCTTCATTTGTGATTTGCGATTCCAACGCCCCCTGATCCACCACATCCACCAACCCATTTAGTTCTTCCATGGTCAGACGAAGTAAGTTTATGCAGGTAAATTGAAGTCGAAAGTCTAGTCGTAAAATGTTAACCTTAATATGGTGGCAATGACAATAGTTTATTTGTGGCACTCTAAAATGGGTCACAATAGGCAATCCATCAATACTTTGAGCTTGATTCTGGTTAATTAACGAAACTAGTAAAAATCAATTATATAATTGAAAATCAAGAGTTGAGTGCATATCCTTATGTAAGATAAATCAGTTGTATATGGAGAAAGACTAATAGAAATAAGCTTATGATAGGTTATGACTAAATGTCTTTAGGTGGAAACCTTAAATGGAACCGAGTTACATATTCGGGAATAGGTGACGATAATGACTCTCAGATGGTTTGTTGAACTTAGTTAGATTTCACTTTGAACGTAATCTGAATCCGCTCTAATGACTACTCATTCCATTTGCCCCGCAGCATACTGGTGCTGGATTCTCAGCTCACGTGCCGTTCATCCTAGAAAAGTAGTTTTCCAAAAAATGCACGGCAATAACGTCTCTTGGAAAGACGTGCATGGAAGCTAGATCATCCTTCACGTGAACATGTGTTGCAGGAAAGGGATGGATGAGAGCAAACTTTGGGGGCGCTTGAAGGGTCTTCTTCAACTTCATCTCGCTCAAGAATATACTGATAGGGTAGTCTTCTGATTACAGCTACTTCACTCAGATATTCATTGGGTGAAGTACTTTATTAACAGAGACTGGGTAGCTGATTTATCTCTTTCTGAAACAATAACCCAGGTTTGGCTGTGCTCTATCTTGAGAGATGAATTATTATCACACTTTAGTTAATTACATACCATTTGATGGGGTAAAAAAATTCCAATAGCCAGAGTCACACCTGATAGATATTCATTACGACGTTACGATTATCTGCTGGAATAGTTAACATCCATCAGGTGTCACACTGACATTCGACCGGTTGAATCTGGGCTTCTGAAATTATCAAAGCTCCTTCTAGGGAGTTTGCTACATGGATAATGAAGTGACATAACGACTCAATCGTGATCAGTGGGTGATAGTTGATGAATACTCGTAATCATGTCGTACCTCCATCAGACTGTGAGACTGTTGCGTGCTACAGACTCAATACAACAACAATAATACTTGTTTGAATCCAGTAATAGTTTCCACTATTTGACTGATTGACTAATTGACTGATTGACGCTCAATTTCATTCATTCAACCTGTCACATGACATGCACCTCTGCATAACTTCTGAGACAATTGACGCACGGTTAAAGTTTATATTCCGATGAGTTCCGTCTCACTCGAATCGACTGGTCAAGCCGTTTCCAGTAACCCGCCAGTTAACAGATAATTGATTTTTATTTTTTGATTTTCAATTTCCAACCTTCTGTTAGCTCAGTTGGGAATGAGCAAATATTGAGCAAATGAGTGAGGGCATGAGCATGGCAGATCACTACACTGGGGGCAGATGAGCAAATTAAATCGGAGGTACCGAGACGATGACAAATGATTTGAAATGATTTGCTGTTTGTGAGAAGAAGAGAATTTAATATTACGCCATTGTTCTTGTTGTTTGCACCTTCATACTTGTGGCTTCCCCCAGTTGACAAACAACCACCAGGGTCCTCCTATCCATCAAGGTGCAGTCATACTCATACTTCTTACTTTAAGTGCAGTTGCCAAGTTTAACAAGTCAACTTCTTCCTCACACAATGGCTTACCAACTCCCTCCCCTCCCTTACGGCTATGACGCCCTCGAACCCCAGATCTCCAAGACCATCATGGAGATCCACTACTCCAAGCACCACCAGACTTATGTCAACAACCTGAACGCCGCCACCAAGCAGCTTCAGGAGGCCGTGGAGGCCAACGATGTCGTTAAGCAGATTGCCCTTCAGAAGGCCATCAACTTCAACGGAGGTGGACATGTCAACCATAGCATTTTCTGGCAGTCTCTGGCTCCTGCTGGCTCCGACTCGGTTTTGGGAGGTGCCAACTTGAAGCAGGAGATTGCCAAGCAGTTTGGATCTCTTGAGGATTTCAAGACCCAGCTGAAGAACGCCCTCCTGGCTCTGCAGGGCTCCGGATGGGCCTGGCTCGTTTCTTACCCTGACGGGTCTCTCAAAATCGAAATCACCTCTAACCAGGACTCTGTTTCTGCCCCTGGAGCTGTTGTGCTTTTCGGAATCGATTTCTGGGAGCACGCCTACTACATCCAGTACTACAACAACAAGGCTGGCTACTTTGACAACGTGTGGGAGGTCATCAACTGGGCTCACGCAGAGAAGCAGTGGTCTCAGCGGCCCCTTGCCAAGTATTAGATATAGAGTATAGTTTAAAAGTTTGGGATAGCATATTGAGTAGTCGAGGGAGGGAGGAAGGGCGAGGAAGGGTGACATAGACACCACTTCTCTAATAGCTGAAACTTTTATCGCCAATAATTATTCATTTCTTTATTGGAGATCTTATTGTTAAGAAGTTGCCTACCTTCTACTCATCTGTCAGATGTCTGGATTCATTCATGGCTGCTTTCAATTACAACTGGCCCTGCGAATGCAGTTCACTTAATGGGGTTTCATCCCGAACACCGCCCGTTGAGTGGAATCTCCTTTCGTCTGGTCGAATTAAACTGCAGTCAGACGGAATATGAATATGGGGAAGCTTCCTTCTCCAAAAAGTCAAGCCAGTAACTGGATCAGTTTCACTTTTGCGAGTGTCGCCTCAGCTGCAGCTGGTGCCATCCTGAAGTAGAATTCAGAGTGACCTGCTGGAAGATACGAATTTGGAGGCATGGTTGTGTAGGAAGACTACGGGCCAAGCCTGAGAGTGGAGAGGTGCACAAAAAAGAGGATTCTACCAATAAGTGTGGGTCATAGCCATTGAACACTTTATTATCGGATCAAGGCTAGTTCCAGGCCCCCGCAGTCAGTCTCCCGCAGTCAGTCTCTGCTCCTGGTGCTGGCTTAACACACGAAACTGCAACCTGAAACGGCCTTCAAATCTACACATTGTTTCTAGTTCATTCTCCATAGCTTCGAAAACTGTGAAGAGACATTTCCAACAGATATCGTTGCCAGTTCAAAGACTATGTCTATTCAGATAATTGGCGGCTCTGGTTTCAAAGGAACTGGATAGATACTAGAAGATACGCAGCCATAGTAGCCTTATTCTCTGGAGATCTTACTCTAGCTGTGGCTAAACGCACACATGATGCTGGTACTGGTAGTGAGCTCATTGACATTTCTGGTTTCTGATAGGAAGACTTGGTCCGCAACTGGCATCAATGTAAAAGCAGTCATTCTTAGGTCGCACGGGTCAGATTAAAACTCCTTGTACAAGTTCATGACTAACTGAAGGTTCCCTATTGTTGGGGCTCTATTGGACTCAACACAGAATCTGCTGATCAGAGAGACAGCGTTTCCTCCTATCGACAACAAATCAATTTCAAGTGCTTTACTGCATTCATGTAACTATACTTGCACAACCAACATACTGTGGTAACTGACACAAACTCATACTTTTGATTCTGATGGAATTGTTTAATTAATGTTCGAAAATAATATTCATCATAGCACATTTTTCATTATTTCTCAGCTTTGGGATAAGGTTCAGATCGTGAAAAATTCAAGGTTCAAGGTGGGGTAAAATCACGTGACGTTTCGACACATAATTTTCAGCCATCACATACCAACTGGCACTGACAAAAATCTTCAACATATGTGTTGCCGTTGGAAAAAAAATACTGTTGACATTATTTCCCACACAACCTTGTGTGGCAGGCACATTTCTTAAGTGCACCTGGTTTTGTCGCTTAGTCAGCAGTAGGGTAACCCCCGGTTGGGAGCTAAAGTGACATTTTATTCAAACACACTACACCACTGTCACCACCACGCGACATCGATCCAACCGTTGTTGATTTGATTGATCAGCAGGTTTAACCGGTGTTTTTGTGCACAGAACAAGTAATCGACACAAGCAGATTCATTTCATCGAAAAAAACCTACGCAAAAAAACACCAAAAACCCAGACTTTAACTCATCGCAAACGACATAAACCACCACAGTCACGCCACCGTTACTAGTGTTTGGACATGAGTGGCGCGCAGTTTCCGTATTCGTCTGCTCCTTTGCGGACGGTCGAGGAGGTGAGCAGGTTGTGAGAAGCTGTATTGATGATTACTAACCCAGGTTCAATTTGGGCTTCTTTCGCCTGAGGAAGTTGTGAGTATGACAGGACTCTATGACATGAACGTCACACGAACGAAGTGAATGTGGTGTACAATGCGACGTAGCGAGTGACGGTGATATGCCGTAGATTGACGGCGAAATGCTGCGAATCTCAAGTGACTTGGATGATGTGATATTGCAAATGAGGAATACCTTAATCGAACAAGGGTGCTACCTTATATGAACAAAGGACGTGTCCTTCATCAAATGTCACGCTAATCTCGTGGTGACCTAATTACATTGACTAACACAGAAAGCAATGAGCGTGGCAAAAATTGAATTTCCCGAAACCATGGACGAGACCCGGCAACGGCCCCGAGTCGGCGGTCTCAACGATCCTCGTCTAGGAACCATCGATCGAAATTTCAAGTGTCAAACTGTGAGTACCAACGACAGAAAATGAATTCTGTTCAAAACTAATACAGTGTGGAGAAGGAATGGCAGAATGCCCTGGCCATTTTGGACACATTGAACTCGCCAAGCCCGTTTTCCATATCGGATTTATCAGCAAAATCAAAAAAATATGCGAGTCAGTGTGTTTCCATTGTGGAAAAGTCTTGTTGGACGAAGAAAATAAACAATTTGCCCAGGCAATTCGAATCCGAGATCCCAAACGAAGATTCAACGCCGTATGGTCGTTGTGTAAGACTAAAATGGTTTGTGAGTCCGATGTTCCTTCGGAAGATGGAGTGGCTAGACATTGTCATGGAGGTTGTGGAAATATCCAGCCTACGATCCGACGAGATGGTTTGAAGTTATGGGGAACTTGGAAGCGGTCCAAGAGTGGAGATGACATGGGTGATTCTCCGGAAAAGCGACTATTGACCCCTGCTGAGATCCTTAATATCTTTAAACACATTTCTCCTGAGGATTGTTACAATCTAGGCTTGAACCAGGATTATGCTCGTCCTGAATGGCTGATTATTACCACTTTGCCGGTTCCTCCTCCTCCCGTGCGTCCTTCTATTGCTATTAACGATACTGCCCGAGGAGAAGATGATTTGACATACAAATTGGCAGATATTCTTAAAGCCAATGCAAACGTGCAACGATGTGAACAAGAGGGAGCTCCCGCTCACGTGGTTAACGAGTTTGAGTCGCTGTTGCAGTACCATGTGGCTACTTATATGGATAACGATATTGCCGGCCAACCTCAGGCTCTTCAGAAATCAGGAAGACCTGTCAAATCGATTCGAGCTCGTCTCAAGGGTAAGGAAGGTCGTCTACGAGGTAACCTGATGGGTAAGCGAGTAGATTTTTCTGCTCGAACAGTTATTACTGGTGATCCTAACCTTGAGCTGGATCAAGTTGGTGTTCCTCGATCGATTGCGAGAACGCTGACTTATCCTGAAATTGTCACACCTTTCAATATCCACAAACTCACCGAGTACGTTCGAAACGGTCCCAACGAGCACCCAGGTGCTAAATATGTCATTCGAGACACAGGAGAGCGAATCGATTTGCGGTACCATAAACGAGCTGGAGATATCGCTCTTCAGTATGGCTGGAAGGTGGAGCGTCATTTGATGGACGACGATCCCGTTCTTTTCAACCGACAGCCCTCTCTTCATAAAATGTCAATGATGGCCCACCGAGTGCGAGTTATGCCGTACTCGACTTTCCGACTCAACTTGTCGGTCACATCTCCTTACAACGCCGATTTCGACGGTGACGAAATGAACTTGCATGTCCCCCAGTCGGAAGAAACTCGAGCAGAACTTTCCCAGCTGTGTATGGTGCCTCTACAGATTGTTTCTCCTCAATCCAACAAGCCTGTTATGGGTATTGTTCAAGATACACTGTGTGGAGTGCGAAAGATGACGATCCGAGATTCGTTCATCGACTACGAGATGGTGATGAACATTCTGTTCTGGGTGCCTGGATGGGATGGAGTGGTGCCTACACCTGCTATTTTAAAACCCAAGCCTTTGTGGACTGGTAAACAGATGGTTTCCATGTGTATCCCCAAGGGTATTCATCTGCAGCGTTTTGACGACCAGAACCCCATCACTTCGCCCAAGGATAACGGTATGAACATTCTGGATGGCGAAATCATGTATGGTGTGGTTGATAAAAAGACTGTAGGAGCCACTGGTGGAGGATTGGTTCACACTATCATGCGAGAAAAGGGAAGTGCAGTTTGTTGCAACTTCTTTGGTACTATTCAAAAGGTGGTCAACTTCTGGTTGCTTCATAACGGTTTCTCCATTGGTATTGGAGATACTATTGCCGATTTGGCGACTATGCGGGATGTCACAGAGACCATTGACGAGGCCAAAAAGAAGGTCAAGGAGATTATTCTTCAGGCTCACGCCAACACACTTTCTCCTGAAGCCGGTATGACTTTGCGAGAGTCGTTTGAACATAATGTTTCGCGAGTGCTTAACCAGGCTCGAGATACTGCTGGTCGATCAGCAGAAATGTCGCTGAAGGATCTTAACAATGTTAAACAGATGGTAGTCGCTGGTTCTAAGGGTTCTTTCATTAATATTTCTCAAATGTCGGCTTGTGTGGGTCAACAAATTGTTGAAGGTAAGCGAATTCCATTCGGCTTCCAGGATCGAACTCTCCCTCATTTCTGTAAGGACGATTATTCTCCGGAATCCAAGGGTTTTATTGAAAACTCTTACTTGCGAGGTTTGACACCCCAGGAGTTCTTCTTCCACGCCATGGCTGGACGAGAAGGTCTTATTGATACCGCCGTCAAGACCGCCGAAACCGGTTATATTCAGAGACGACTGGTTAAGGCGCTTGAAGATGTCATGGTTCAGTATGATGGAACTGTCAGAAACTCTCTTGGTGATGTTATTCAGTTTGTTTACGGAGAAGATGGTTTGGATGGTTCTCAAGTCGAGAAACAGACAGTTGACACTATTCCAGGCTCAGACGAGTCGTTTGAAAGACGGTACAAGATTGATCTTATGAACCCCAAGATGAAGCCCCTGAATATCGAGTCTGGAAATGACATTATTGGAGATGTCGATGTTCAGAAGATTCTGGATGAGGAGTATGATCAGTTGTTGAAGGATAGAAAGGTTCTGCGAGAGGAAGTGTTCACTAACGGAGACCATAACTGGCCTCTTCCTGTGAACATCAGACGAGTTGTGCAAAACTCTCAGCGAATTTTCAACGTGGACAAAACCAAGGTTTCCGACTTGACGGTGGCCGAAATCGTTGAGGGAGTCCAATCTTTGTGTAAACGTCTAACTATTGTGCGAGGATCTTCCAGCCTGGCTCGTGAGGCTCAGGAAAACGCCACTATGCTGTTCCAGTGTCTGGTCCGATCTCGATTCCCCACTAAGCGGGTGATTGAAGAGTACCGACTCAATAGAGCGGCGTTTGAGTGGGTTATGGGTGAAATTGAAACCCAGTTTGCAAAGTCGGTGGTTCATCCTGGAGAAATGGTGGGAGTTATCGCAGCCCAGTCGATTGGAGAACCTGCCACTCAGATGACCCTGAATACTTTCCATTATGCCGGTGTCAGTTCTAAGAACGTCACCCTGGGTGTTCCTCGTCTTAAGGAGATTCTTAACGTGGCTAAAAATATCAAGACTCCTGCATTGACGGTCTACCTTGAACCCGAAGTTGCTGCGGATATTGAAAGGGCTAAGGTTGTGCAGTCTGCCATTGAGCATACTTCTCTGAAGAATGTCACTGCGGCAACTGAGATTTACTACGATCCTGATCCAAGAACTACAGTCATCGAAGAAGATATCGATACTGTGGATGCATACTTTTCTATTCCTGATGAGGCTGTCGAGGCTACCCTCGATAACCAGTCTCCTTGGCTTCTTCGATTGGAGTTGGACCGTGCCAAGATGCTGGATAAGCAACTTACCATGTCTCAGGTGGCTCAAAAGATTTCGTCATCCTACGGTGAAGATTTGTTCGTCATGTGGTCTGAAGATAACGCTGATAAACTGATTATTCGATGTCGAGTCGTCAGGGACCCCAAGACTCTCGAGGAAGACGTTGACGCCGAGGAAGATCAGATGCTCAAGCGAATCGAAACTCATATGCTCGATTCTATTTCTTTGCGAGGTATTGACGGAATCGAACGAGTGTTCATGATGGAGCACAAGATGTCGGTTCCTGATGAAGTCACTGGAGATTACAAGACTAAGATGGAATGGGTGCTGGAAACCGACGGTATCAACCTTTCTGAAGTCATGGCTGTGGAAGGAGTTGACCCTTACCGAACTTACTCCAATTCGTTCGTGGAGGTTCTCTCCGTGCTTGGAATTGAGGCCACACGATCGGCCCTGTACAGGGAAATTCTCAACGTTATTGCCTTTGATGGTTCTTACGTCAACTACCGACATATGGCCCTTTTGGTGGACGTGATGACTTCCAGAGGTTACCTTATGGCTATTACTCGTCACGGTATTAACCGAGCAGACACTGGAGCTCTCATGAGATGTTCTTTCGAAGAGACCGTGGAAATTCTGCTTGAGGCTGCTGCTGTAGGAGAACTGGATGACTGTCGAGGTGTTTCTGAGAATATCATGCTTGGTCAAATGGCTCCTCTTGGTACAGGAAACTTTGGAGTCATGCTCGATGAAGACCAACTGGCTACTCTTCCTGCCCACGAGTTTACCAAAACCGCTGCTACCTCAGGACATGCCCAAATGTCTGCGGATGGAGCTGCTACCCCTTACGACTCTGCCTCTCCCTCTTACGACTCTCTGCAAGCCAGAGGGGGTGGAGATGTTATTTTCTCGCCCATTGGAACTTCTGGTGCTCCAGAAATGTCAGGAGGTTTCTCAGAGTACGGAGGCTTTGGCCACGATGGAGGAAGTGCATACACTCCCACATCTCCGTTTTCGTCGTTCGGAGCTGCTTCGCCTGGTTTTGCTGCCACAAGTCCCAGCTACAGCCCTTCGTCGCCCGGATACGGAGCTTCTTCTCCTTCGTTCAGTCCTAGTAGTCCGGCCTTCTCCCCCACTAGTCCCAGCTACTCTCCCACAAGTCCCAGTTACTCTCCTACGTCACCAAGCTACAGCCCTACGTCACCCAGCTACAGCCCTACGTCACCCAGCTACAGCCCTACGTCACCGAGCTACAGCCCTACGTCGCCAAGCTATTCTCCTACTTCGCCCAGTTACTCGCCTACTTCGCCTAGTTACTCGCCTACTAGTCCGTCGTATTCGCCTACTTCGCCTAGTTACTCTCCTACGTCTCCTTCCTACTCCCCCACTTCTCCGTCATACTCACCTTCGTCGCCCAAATTCAACGCAGGAACGAGTTACTCTCCTACTAGTCCTAGTTACAGTCCTACCAGCCCTAGCTATAGCCCCACCAGCCCTAGCTACAGCCCAACTAGTCCTACGTACTCACCTGGAGAAAAGGACAAGGATAAGGAAAACAAGTAGGTTCACAAAGATGTATTTTAATTTAGATGTGTATTATGTATGTTCAATTGTATCATATTCAATTCAAGTGACACAAACAGGGATAAAATTTTGGGACAACCAACAATGAAGTTCTTTGTTCTCTATTTTAAAGTCAGAAAGAAATAAAGAACAATCGGATGTTCTTTGTCTACAAATCCTTTGTTTGCATAAGAGTGAGACACAAAACGGTAGCGCAAACGTAATTCCACAAGTTTAAAATTTCCTGGAACGATTAATGGCTGATTCGAGATTCCGATTATTAACGAAGTACGTAGTTTCATAGGAGTGTGATTGAGGGCAGTTATGGCGGATCAGTTACGAGAATAACGTGCTCACCTTCTTATTTACGGTCGGAAATAAGTGACATATATGACATCAAGTGGCAGGATGACTTCCTAATATAATTGAAGGGCTGTATAATGTAGTGATATTGAATCACCAAGTGTATATAAATGCAAGGGTCTTACGGGTTACTGTATTTACTTTGTGATGCTATAAGAAACGGTCTCGAAATCTATTAGTAGGTATTTGAGCAAATTTGCGGTAATTCGTTTTGACGATTGAGGTGATTCCATTTACTAGATCATTAATATTGGATTCTCAGGTAGTGCACATCCTGAAGGATCCACTAGAACTGACATTTAGGAGTATACTCGGTTGTGGAATTGTAACTGTATGTTTAATCAGGGTTTAACAAGTTGAGCAGCAGTTGAAATTGCTGTCAAACAAGAAATAGATGCTATCCCCATTCAGAGTCACTATTATTCTTTATCTGTATTTGTCTGTGTTATTTGTCCGTATTCTTCGTTTGTAGTTTCTTTGTCTGAATGCTTATTTCAAGCTTCTTTGTCTGTATTCTGTTTTTGAGCTTTGTCCCACTTTTTGTTCCTCTAATCACATCCATTTTCTTAATTTCCGTATGATGAGCAGCATAGCTAACAGACTACCACCTTGAACAGTTCTATAAAGGTCTAGAATCTCCGTCAGTTCTATTTATCTCGTTTCTTTAATGATCAGCTTCAGTCCACTACTCCAGGCCAAATTTATTGCGAATTCCCGAAACAATTTTTTCTTGTCTAGTGTATCCAGCTTGAAATTGATCAGCTTGAATTTGACCCTGCCCAGCCCCCTCCCCCAAAACTGCCGGCTTCATATTCCAAACTTCACAGATTGCTCAACTAATATATCGTTTCACCATGTTGAAATTAGTTCCCATGAGTAAACCCCAGACTCTGCGAAACTCCAGTTTTGACTATTAACCAGATGCAATGGCTTCTGAGCCACGTGGAAGGTTCTGTACCTCCAGAAGCGTTAGAGGAACCTGGAGGAGCCTGGAGGAACCTGGAGGAGCCTGGAGGAGCCTGGAGGAACCCGGAGGAACCACTCATCAAAGCCCCATCACTTCAACGTTACGACAATAAAGTCTGCACCAATGGAGCCTGCTATAGGGTCGGCAGTCACTCATAGAGGAAATTCCTGAAAATGTTTAAGTCCCTGAAAAAGAGACTGCAACTGAGACTGAACCATTGGTTGAGGACAATGATGAGGTTATCAGTCCTACGACTGTATTGAATACAGATGATGACTTTCAATCTTGGAGGCAATTCAGATGAAATTTCTAAGGTGAAGCTGAGGTAGAAACTACTGAGTTTGTCACTGAAGAGGAGCCATTGATCCATAGCTGAAACCAATGGTGAAGCAGTCAACGTTTTCTCTGGTATTGCACAGTCTGAGCATACTTCTGAAACCATCGTAAGCAACCTGGACCTATCACAGAGACGGTTGAGACACAAGAGGATGACTTTTTCAACCAGCTTGAGAAACCTACAGACGAGGCTTCTCTTGTCGAGGATGGATGTTTTTGCCAAGCTTCACATTGTTGAACCCTAGGACCAGGATCGCCACATTTCACTTACAGATGTGGAGAACATGAGACGGTTTTGGCTGAGCTTGGGTAACCTGATGCATTGAAGAACAACCAGATTTAACGAAGTTGCGGCTTCTGTTAGCAAAGCTCCCATTGACAAGTATGCGGTTGTCTCTATAGCCTATCACTGCTCTACTCATTGTAAGCTTCTCAGTGTGTGGTTCTACTTCCAAAATCTCTCAACATTTCCAGTCTCAGTCTCACTGTGAAAGTCATTTCATTAAATACTGATACTAACACTTCCTGAGTCTCCACACAACCACATTACCCTAACCCATATCACGTGCACAAAAGTATATAAACCACCACCATTCCTCCTCCCCACAACAACTCCCTATCCATGCAATCTCTCGCGGAGCTGGACCCCCAGCCAGTACCATCTTTGGTACATCTAGCCCGCATAATGTGTCTTAGACACAGTGGCCAGATCTGGGATGTAGGAGATGCGCCATTTCATTTGATAGAGCCGATTCTCAAGAAATTCAAATGCAGACAAATGCAGCTTGTTGAGGAGGCCAGCCCCAAACTAGCGACACAAACAGAACCCGTGTGGCGCCACTTTTTGACCAGAGATTTTTCGGACAGACCTTTACCTAAGAAAAATTTCAAACAAACCTACTTACGGTACAAACAGGAGAAGGAGGACAGATTACGAGAAAGTAGTAGTCGTTTGAAACGGAATCTGGAGCGTGAACAACAGAGGAAGTCGGAAATCATGATTACTACTTTGGATGTCGATCCTAGAGCCGAAAGTGCACAAAGGCGAATGGTACTGCAGAAGGCCAGAAGTAGTGTTGTGGGGAGATTGAGATTAGAGATGAGAGGAAGGGCTATGTTTTCATCGCGTGATACGATAGGGTCTTTTAAACCACGATCGACTTCGTCACCAGTGGTCTCATCGCCCCAGACAGCTACAAAGCACCCTATTTTTAATATTGGAGGCACGTCACGTGACGTTCCTTCCAGAACGGGAGCAACAGCGGCTGGAGCGTTTGCCAGCAGACCAAATGCGTCTCGAGATGCTGCGCTGATATCACGTTCCACCCCAGCTTCCCCTAGAAACCCTGGGTTTGCACGTGACGCGACACTTCCCACTACAGCCCCCTCTCCAGCGACTGCTCCTATGCCAAATTTGTCAAAGTACCCGTTGCTGGGGTCACGGTCGCAACCGGTCACAAATGTGCATGATGCTAGCGGTTCGCGTGATCCGGTGCGCCCCCTAAAACGCCCCACACCTATGCCTCTAAGGAGTCCCACAAAAGTCGCCAAAACGTGTCCCGATTTCCGACGCCCTCCAGAGTCTGTAGTCACATCCACAACCCCTCCACAGTCCCCTCCACCAGCCTCAAAGCCCACACTAACCCAAAAGCCTGCACCTCCGCTCAGGCGTGCTGCGAAACCAAGCAGCATATTTATTACTAGAAGACGATAGATTATTTATTAATGAATGCGATGTTATTGCACACTACGTAAACATGATGATCTTGTGACGACAAGTGAACCAAAGAACCGCTGGAATGCGAGACACAACCGAGCTCTGGACATAGCAATAAAAGAAGAGTGATTCTGTACTGGAGTGAAATTCTTCAGACAACAGTTTATTCTGCTGACTCTCCCTACATACAATCATTGGGCTCGTCTTTTCATAACTGGGATTCGAACTCACGTATATATGCATCACAATATAGTTTATAATTAAAGTTCAAAGTTGCTGAAAAGTTAGTTTCCAAGTAGTTACACAAACCATTTCTACATTACACAGAAACGACATGTTCAAAAATATCCGGCAGACCCCGTGGATCCGGCAAATTGCGCAATCGCAGATCCGAGGAAAACGAACTAAAGCCGGCGATCTCGATCCCGGAGCCCGAAAGCTCGTCAACCAGATCTCAGCCATGTCGCCCAAGAGAATGGCCCCCAAGCGACTGGAACTGAGCCAGGAGGATCTGATCCGACACAGAATCGTACAGGTGGCGTGGCGAGAGGAGCGGCTTGCTGCGAAACTGGCTCGACAGCAGCAACACAAACAGCAGTATGAAATGTTGCAGCAGACTTGTGAGGAGCTGCGAAAAGTGGACGGATTTCTGTTTAATGCGGCTGTTCTGCGAGTACGGGGCCAAAAGTTCCCCATTGAATTGAGAGTTCCCACCGAGACTCCCCCTACCAAGATTTGGGATGCAGAGTGGAAGGCCCCCAAGTAGGTGGTATAGTTGTACATAGTTAAGGATTGAATAGACGTCGTTGTAACTCCACAAGCCTCTCGAGAGTTGAGAGTTGAGGAATGGATTTCCATATTTAGCTAAACTAATTGAAATACGACTGGCCTTGGTGACGCTAACCATTTGGCTGCAACCAGAGGACATCCTGCTAAAGTACACAATCCTTAAGCCACTGAGATTCGACGGTGTGTCATTTGACTCATCTTTCAGTCGACTGCTTCCGTGGATGATTGCAGTGGAGGGTATTTCAGCAATGAGAAGATTTTGAGCAGTTCAGGTATCTCAATAAACTCGGGCAGTAAAGAGCCTGAGTCAGCCTCCAGGCTGTGCTTTCAGGCTGACTCCTGAACCGCAGGATGACCTCGAGGAACTTGTCTAACAGCTTTGGGCACCGAACCAATCACCAAGTTCTAGCTCCGCAAGAACCATCGTCATCAGTAAGTCGTGGGAGAAAGTTATGGCACATCTACACTAGGGCTCCTTTCAGTTTGACCTGTATTTCCGGTTTGTTGCCACCTTCACTAGACACTCGTAGATCTTGTTTGATCTATCAGATACAAGCATCCAACTCTCTGTAATAGCTTCCCACGAACTATCTCTTTTTAATTCAATTAACCTAATGAAATAATTCTAAGTAATTGAAAGTGGCCTACAAGTTGGACTGTGATTTCTTGGTATTGTAATTGGGAATGCTGGAATGTTTCACGTGGTCGACTATTGATAGGAACGAGACCCGCCTAGTGTCGGTTCCAGTTATTCACCAAGTAGCTCGAGCCTTATCGTTAAAACATAAGGGGATGCATATTCCACCAAGATGTAGCTAGCAGCCAGACCAGTACCTGCAACAGATTGACAACACCAGGGTGTATGATAGCCCGATCCCTTGCATTGCGTCACGCACGGTACTTACCTCAGTACGCTGACTCTTGCATATCGTGAGAATGCACACGGCCTCTAATATATCACGTCACATTCCACTCGACTTTTTTTGTAGTCCCTAGTCCCTAGAGATTGAGGTTTAGACAACTGCAGTTCGAACTTGCGCAGGAAATGGCCAACAGATAGTACGGTTATGAAAGCCTACAATTTTGACAGTGCTTAATTGGTGTTGTGACTGAAACTGTAACTGAAGTTGTATCTAGAAAACTGGTTAGTAGGTTGTCTTTATCTCACTTGATGCTTCTTGTAACAGAATATTGAAGTTGATTCCCAATACATTTCAAAACTTGGGCGTTATCATGCGCGATGCTTCATTCAATTCCGGTGTCGTCCATTTTTTATCCGACATTATCTTTTGCTTTTTAATGGCCAATCTCCAGCTTTCTGTCAGTATTGACCTGAAAATACAAATCCATACATTCCAATGTATTTCATGTCCGTGTATTTGAGCATCTGCATGTAGGGGGAATGTATAACTAGCTCCTCCATTACCTTCTGCCAAAAGCCAAAGCCATGAAGAAAGTACATTTGCTCCATACGACAATTTCAATTACCTCCATATAAGGGTAATTGGAGAGATCAAAATGGCCTGTACAACAAAACCGTTCTTGGGTAATTTACCACTTACATTCCATTCATTCAGGAAGTTCTGTGGTAACTCACATTATAATGAAATATGTAATAAAGTCAATCCCCTAAGAAGGCAATTTGATATACATATGAAGAAACACCCTGCTATCTTAAAAACTGATGTGGGGATATGTGATCAGCTGTAGAAATACGGTGACACAATGAGACTCATGAGAAGTGTGGTAATATTCCCAACTTCATAGATACCAACTCGGACCAGCAGTACGTTGCCTCTCATGATTGATGACCACTCATGCTGTGCGTGCTAGTATAAACGTCCAAGCCTGCATATTGAGTTGGTGGTTCTTATGACTCTATGCACTATTACGGATCCATTCGATCCGAGTTCCCCTCCACAAAAAGCAGCACCTGTGAGTAACAAAGAAAGAGATCGTAGGTGTTCAAAAGACGTTAATGTTATAACTGAGGGGGAGGAATAAAACAATACCAGTTTTCAAAGTATCATAAAAGCGAAGTTTAGTCTAACTCGATGTCACCTCCAATTCGCACCATGTACAAAAAATAATAAAAAAATATAGTCTTTGGTATACTTTGGTATTTTTCACCACAGAGGATATGGCAAGAATTTGAAAAACTCGTTCCGAGATCAGCTCATGGAAATCTGTACATGCATAATAATTTTAGATTAAGGTTATTTCTATACGTGGTGCATAACCATGCATGGGATTCAAATTACGGGGAGGCTATACATGAATGTATGAGTATGCATTGGGTGGGCCCAGGGTTCACATTGTCAGATCAAGGAACCCGCCGTATTCATTTTAAGTTTATACGGTTGCTTTAACCCTTTTTACGCCTCAATTGTGTCAGGGGTTCAGACTCTATGCAACTACTTCGCAGAACAGCTAGGTCATGTGATTAATGATCTATAACGGATGGAAGAGGGGAAACTCGCTGTACCCAAGAACAGCTCATCCACTTAGTTCGCATATTTTGACGTAGTGTGTGGGGGCTAAATTGTGCTCTGCTACACAGATTGTCGAACCGGATAAGGTTGCGCATGTTAATCCAAATAGGGTTCTTCCATTCTTTTTTAAGACAGTGCACGGCTTTCAAGCATAATTCATAACTGTAATTATTAAAACACTCTAAAAATCCACTTGTCGAGAAACACTTCAGGCAGAGAAACTCAAAACATCTGAAAACCTATTAAGCTGTATTTATTTTACCACAAAAAACAGGGAATAACAACAATTGACTTGTTTGCCCAAGCCCAGTCCGTTTTTTTTCTTCATTGTCATTGCTGAAATAAAGTTGGTTTACATTAAGTTCAGAGTTCATTATCCAATGATCAGACGACAACACTAAATCAACAGTGGGAAGGATATATAACAAAAATGATATTTGGCATTGTTGAGCAACATGTAAATAACGAAAATGATCTTTGTTCTGTAGCAGCGATTTTCAGATCTCCATCGCAATGCCTTTTCAAAAATATGAAAGTGTTAATGAGAGTGACTGTAAGATCCTCCACAATACGACACAATACATGCAGGGGAGTTCTCGGTCCTGGTCCCGCAGTGGGGCTGAGTTTCTGGAAAGATAGCTTAGTGCTCAACTCAAAAGAAAAAAAATTCACGTATTTGTTAGTCCCAAATTTGGTTTCCGCAAATGTTATTTGACATTAGATTAAGTACGAGCCGTACTATTGGATTTGAGTGAGCAATTTTGGAGGAGGAAGGCGAAGGCGGTAAAGACTCAACTGCTTGCATTGGTATTATGAACTCTAGAATGGCAATTTTAATGGTATTAGTTGTTATTTAGCTGCGAACTCACACATCCCGGTTTAGCAGATCTTAGCTTGGTTTACACAGCCTTCGAGAGAATCACTTAGACTTTACGAAAACGTTTTTTAGCTCGTGCATGTCACTTAAGTTTTGCGCTTTCGAATGGATAGCCATGCCCGTAAACACAACTTGCATGAGGATCTAGATGTTTTTCTGTTTTCAGCTAAGTTACGTCTCTTTGAATCAAGTGAGGAATGAATGATAGAAAATTAAGTTTGGTTGATATGCACTACGAAGATGAACAGGATGTTAAAACAAACAACCATCGTATATTGTGATATGAAAAAAACATGTCCCTACTAAATTCCATATCATAATTAAACCTACCAAGATCTTCCAAGATTTACTTGGCACTAGCATCACGTGTATTGTCGGGCTTCAAGTAGACTTCAATACCAATTCAGATAATTCTTCTTTGCAAATATTGAGAAACTACTTTTCGGTTCCATCAGCTGTAGTGTTTTGTCTAACAAAGAGACAAAGATAAAAAATTCAAACAGAGAAAACAAAGAGATAGAAGAAAAAAAACTCAATTTAACAATCGACACTACAGAATTAAGTAACGGAAGCTAACCTTCGCAGTTAACTGAATTTTTATCTTAATCCAGAAAAAATGACGGAATATAAATAGAACGGTATTATCCCATTTACGTAGGGCAAGCCAGAAAATGAAACCTTTGCTCATAACAATTATTTTATGGGCTGCTCTTATCTGGGCAAAACAAATCCCTTCTCCTATGAATGGCCTCGTGATCAGGCCTTATGTTAAAGAGGGGAGTACGTTGAAAGATACGGCTCGCGGTACTCTCCAGTCACTTTACGACTACGAGATTTCCTTTGAGATGCATATGAAACGTGATAATATTCAGGCTGGCGACTTCTTCACTTTTGCACTGGGTGACCTCTTTCCAAGCTGGAGTCCGTACTTGGCAAAATTTATAGTACATGATGGTGCTGGACAACAGGCATTTGAGATTACAAAGGATCCACAGACAAATTTATTCCGAGGTACTATCATTGATTATACCGCTAAAAGGAATGTACGGGTGGGAAAATTCATTCTACGAAACGGAATCAACACTGGGGAAATGTTAGCGCCTTTTGCACGTCACGGCTACACTACCACTCTTACCAATGATGTCGGGAAAGGAGGAGGAAAAACCTATCATTCCAATACAGTCCTCGTTTGGTATAATTGGATGAGTTCTGCTAGAAGAATCAAAGATAGAGTCGTGTATACCGTGGTTGTCCCTTACAACAGCTATGATACTAAGACAGATGTTTCTATCAATGTGGTTGATGGCTGTGAATTTCAAACTGCGACAACAGCTGGGTTTGATTTGTTTGACAGTACGGTGCTTACAGAAAATCGAATGTACAAAGAGAAGACACGAGTCGAACCTGCCAAATACGCAAAGCTGCAAATCACACCTAAATCTCTTAAGATACAGATCAAAAACAACCCGCGAAAAACGTCCCTATTCAAGTTTTGGGCTGAGTGTAAAATCACTAAAGAGTTGCCAGAATACGATGCTGGTCTCACAATGAAATTTGAGACACTCTATGGTGATCAATTGAATACGAAAAACCCTGGGTATTCCGTGGTAATACCTAGCAGTTTGTATAGGGTGACAAATATGCACGTTCCCCAGCCTGTTGAGAAGCCTGATCCTGTCGACAACGGCAATGGCAACGTTAACAATAACGGTAACGGTAACGGCAACAATAACAGCAACAGTAACGGCAACAGTAACGGCAACAATAACGGCAACAGTAACGACAACAGTAACGGTAACAGTAACAATAACAGTAACGGTACTGGCACTGGCTCAGGCACTGGTTCTGGTTCGGGCACCGGCACTGGCACTGGCTCTGGCTCTGGCTCTGGCACTGGTTCTGGCTCTGGATCTGGCACCGACACTGGATCTGGCTCTGACTCTGGCTCTGGCAATGGCTCAGGCACTGGCTCTGACACTGGCTCCGGCACTGGCTCCGGCACTGGATCTGGTTCTGGCACTGGTTCTAGCACTGGCTCTGGTTCCGACACTGGATCTGGCTCTGGTTCCGACACTGGCTCTGGATCTGATTCTGGCTCAGGTTCTGGCACTGGAACTGGAACCGACACTGGCTCTGGTTCTGGCACTGGCACCGATACTGGATCTGGATCTGGATCTGGATCTGGCACTGGATCTGGTTCTGGCACTGGCACTGGCTCTGGCACCGGTTCTGGCACCGACACTGGCTCTGGATCTGGCACCGGTTCTGGCACCGACACTGGCTCTGGATCTGGCACTGGCACTGGCTCTGGATCCGACACTGGCTCTGGCAGTGGTTCTGGCACTGACACTGGCTCTGGTTCCGGCACTGGCTCTGGATCCGACACTGGATCTGGAACTGGCACTGGAACTGGCACTGGCACTGTCACTGGCACTGGCTCTGACGCTGGCTCTGGCACTGGATCTGGCTCTGGCACTGACACTGGCTCCGGTTCTGGCACCGACACTGGATCTGGCTCTGGCACTAACTCTGGCTCGGGCACTGGCTCTGGATCCGACACTGGCTCTGGCACTGGCTCTGGCACTGACACTGGCACTGGATCTGGCACTGGCACTGGCTCTGGATCTGGCACCGGTTCTGACATTGGTTCTGTCAATAGTACTGGTCACCCCACTGGTGAACCCACTGGAAACGGTATCGGCAACAGCTCTGGCAACGGCCTTGGAAACAGTTCTGAAACTGGCTCTGCAAACGGTACTGGCCACCGCACAGTTTCACACACTGTCAACGGTACTGCTAACCCCACTGCTGAACCCACTGGAAACGGTGCTGGAAATGGCACTGATAACCCCACTGTTAACCCCACTGTTAACCCCACCGTTAACCCCACTGTTAACCCCACTGTTAACCCCACTGTAAACGGAACTGGAAATGGCACTGCTAATCCCACTGGCAACGGTATTGGAAACGGTACTGGAAATGGAACTGGAAACGGCACTTCTAACCCCTCTGCTAACTCCTCTGCCAACCCCACAGGTGAACCCACTGACAACGTTACTGGAAACGGTACTGGCAGCGGAACTGGTAATGATAGTGGTAATGGTACTGCTAACCCCACTGGCAATGGTTCTGGAAACGGCTCTGCTAACCCCACTGGTGAGTCTACTGGATACGAAACTGTCAACGGAATTGTTAAGTCCACAGGAAAGACTTCTAGTAACGGTAGTGTAACTGTTTCTGTCAAGCCTACTGGTACCAATCCTTCTAGCACCCTAAGGGTTATTGCTAAGCCCACTTCAACTGGATCTGGCTCTGATTCTGGCTCTGACTCTGGCTCTGGCTCTGGCTCTGGCTCTGGCTCTGGCACTGATACTGGCTCAGGATCCGACACTGGCTCTGGCACTGGCACTGGCTCTGACACTGGCTCCGGCACTGGCTCTGGATCCGACACTGGCTCTGGCAGTGGTCTGGCTCTGGCTCTGGCTCT
>ULGR01000001.1:671946-700303 GCA_900519005.1 Yarrowia phangngaensis | reverse complement strand
TGATACTGGCTCAGGATCCGACACAGGATCTGGCTCTGGCACTGGATCTGGATCTGGAACCGACACTGGCTCTGGTTCTGGCACTGGCACTGGCTCTGGCACCGGCTCTGGCTCTGGCACCGGCACCGGCTCTGGCTCTGGCTCCGGCACTGGCTCTGGCACTGGCTCCGGCACTGGCTCCGGCACTGGCTCAGGCTCAGGCACTGATACTGGCTCTGGCTCTGGCTCAGGCTCAGGCACTGATACTGGCTCTGGATCTGGCTCCGGCTCCAACTCTGGATCCGGCTCTGGTTCAGTTGCTCAGATTTCATTCAATGTGGAGCAGGCTAACAGTGCCTCGGCCACAATGGTTGGAATCCTTGCCGCTCTTCCCGTCATTGCCCTTTTGCTTTAGGAAGCCTTTGAATTTCACTTATCTCTAATGAAATGATATTCTTACTATTATTCCAGTATTTTGTTGTTCTTTAGTGTTGTATGTTTCTGTGTTTGTTTTCCTTATATCGTACTTCTTGTAATGGTCTTCCTTGTTGTAACCATCTGGTATAGTCTATTCAAACTAAAGTATTGGAACTCTATTTATTCTGTTCGCCTTATCACCAATTGAGTTCGTCATGAAAGACTTTAATCTTGCATACAAAACAAGTCCTGTAATTTTAACACCAGATTATGCGGGTGATGATGCATTAAAGCGAACCAAATTGTTGTGGTAGTATCTAGACGATACATAAAGCGGACGTGAAAAAAACCATACCAGATCAAGTTTGGTGAGAGTCATATGTGGAGAACATAAAACGGAGTCTAATTATGGACTGTGTAGTAGATTCATTTAGCTGTCTTTTTTTTTTTAATTTTTTTCTTTCTCACACATTCAATTGACTATATGTATTATTATTTAGCTAACTTACACGTCACTTGTTTGGAGTAGGAGTTGCAGAACTTATCCAGCCACTAAATATGTAGACTCATTATTTGTAAGAGTTCAGCATAAGAGCTAATCGCCGGCATGACACTACTGGTTTCCAATGCGAGCTTTTCATACGCAGACAAATCTTCGAGAATCTCGGTCATGTTCCACTTCAATCTTGCTTACTCTGGCAACAGAGACTGGATGGGTGGAGCCCTAGATTCCAGAAAAGCATATGATCCGAATAGCCAAGATTGGATCCTGCAATAAAAAATTCTATGATTTCCCTGCCCATCAGAGCAATGCAAGAAACAGCAGTAACCGAGATGAGCCACAGCAGAAGGACGCCCTGTCCCACACATCGGCCTAGGCTTTTATTCGAAATCTTAATGAAGATGTGAGATTTCCCTCGGTTAATGTGATTAATTTCCACGGGCTAGTACTCAACCCTTCAACAGAATACAAGTCTCCCTCTGCTATGAGTACGAGAAATCAGTTTCTACCGAACTTTCCTAGGATGAGATATTTGTAATGCGTGAAACCGTCTGCTCATTATTTCTAATCATGGAGTCCAAAAAAACTGGTTCCTCATTCGAATTCCCCACCAACGTCGGCTCTATTGAGTGTCAACATTATTCCACATATAATGCAATGCAGGAGCGCTTCAAATCGGTGGCATAACCATTATATCAGCAATAATCGTGTTTTAAGACATAATCCTGCTCTTGGCACGTGTAGACTGATATGAGCGCCTCAACGGTCACTATGCCACCCATTCAGAGCCAGGTAAAGTTTGGTGATATTATCGAGGAGGGGAGAAGCAGTTGCTGAGATTAGCGGTTGAATTCCAGACATGTGGATTTTAGATGGTGAGACGGGAGGAGTTTTATTCTTGTTAACGAGTGGCACCTAGGAGTTAGTTTGTCAAGAGAGGTATGCCCCTTCGATAACCTTGAAATCACAGGAACGTATAGTTTTTACGTCAATCGTACCCCGGGCCTGTCGGGGTAACCTGGCGGGCCTGACTGTCTAATAAAAACATGGCATTGCGATGGTTGTAAATCAATGTGGGAGAATCTCTGTAAGTGAGAGATCAGACAGAGTGGAGGCAAGGCGGAGTGGATGCGATGGCATTGCTTTCGTTGGTGACAGTTATGAAGAGACTGCACAAGGCGGGACAGATTGAGAAGCAAAATTCGCCGCGTCGAGAGGGTAGACGAAGGACAGAGTAATGTCAAAAGCAGGAACGACGTGTGCAGCGTTCAACTTTCAGGTACATGTAACAAGGCTAATAAAACAGCCAAGTAAGTCATGTGAATTGGGAAACAAGGAAGAGAAAACAGAATAACCTGAAAAGCTAGTGAATTGCGCCAACCCGTTAGAGAATATGTCACTTCTTTTTGTTCGTATCATGTTAGCATCTGAGCCTAACAAATACTCCAACATTAGGCAGTGCATTTGGACTGGCTAGTCGAGGTGGTGACTGCTCCCGAATGGTCTCAGTAGAATCAGAGGCAGTAGTTCCAGAATGGCCTACAATCGGACGGTGACACATCTGGCTAGGGAAATATCCACACACAAGTTCTGGTGTTGAAGTGATAGCAGTGAGGGTGGCACACACGAGCTAACACCATGCCTGTAAAGGGGTCTGACGGAGTGCGCAATCCAAACTTGAGTCAGGCGCCGCTAATGTTGTTGTATGGGTTAGGCACAGATGCAACAGTAAAATTGATTTTATTATAAAGGCTAAGGCGTGTTTATATAGACAATTGGAGCTGGTAGTAGAAGACTGGTCTGACTGACGACAGTGCACGTCTTCTACTAGTATGGTGAGCCTAACTCATATTACAACTGGCTGATTTGAAAAATGTTCAATCCATAATAAGTTTCACGCCTCTAGTTTATCATATGTACATTGCACTTGCACTTCCTGACCAACTATCGACAAAACCATTAGAATTTACTGAAGTAAAACTATTCAATTGCATTTGCAATGTCCTAATAGTCGCCAAAACTAAGGGTTACCGAAAAAACCACTTATCACTAGAATACAAAACTTCACTATGAACTCGTCAAGGAGACATATTTGAGAGTATTGGCTAATGAAGATATTAAGACGTCAAAAATCTTTCTACCTCGCATTAATGTTCTCACTTCGGCTAGCAAAACCGTCACCAAGTCCATTGGAAGTGAAGAGCTTGCCTCCACGTACACCTCACATCTGTTCTTTCTCTGTTCCTTCTATGCCTGAACGATGTGCTTAAACGACGACTGGTGGGTAAAGTCTGTCCGACTCCAACCTCATGGCTCTTACCCTCTTGACTGAGAGATACATCTCTCAATGAAAATCTGATTTCAGGCGAAAAGTCAGGAAATATCAGGTTTCTGATCATATCTTGGCGTATGCAATCAAATAAGTCGAGAGAACAATCTGCTGGGGCACTTTCTTTCAGGAACAAGCGGTTGCAGCAAAACCTATCCCTCTCTCTATTGCCCACATTATACTTACTCTGAATTCTTCAAGCTACAACACACAAGGTCAATTGCCATAGTTATTGTCCAACTTGATAACGACAACAAATAAAAGTTTTCTGTGAACATTCTTTGTGAAAAATCTTTGTCACTGATCAATTTCCTACCTCCGGATTCGAAACTTACCCCTCATCCAGCCATGCAACAAAAAAAAATAACTTACATTCTTGTTGCTTAGTTCTATTCCAACAACCCTTGCGTAAGCAGCCACCACCGTATCCGGCCAGCATTAGCTGGTATTCTACATCTATGCGTTAACGTATTTATTTATGCGTTTGATAGGTTTTGTACACCTATAAATTTCTCCTATAGGTTTCAAATCCTATGAGCCGGGGTAAACGGTTTCTGCACTTTATCGGTTCAACGATTTCGTGGGTTTGTCGGTTGCATTTTCTGCAGACTAAAGCACCAAAACACGTGGTTGGACAGTTAGACTGTAACACCACCACCTGATATCTTCACATGTAATACGCGCCGTAGTGGTGACAATGTCATGAACAAAGAGGGTTTTTAAATTTTCTGGATACTTATGCTTATTTAATGCAATAACCAATGATTAAGATTAGGCTCAGGGTTGGGGAACTACTAATAAGATTAAAGTTGGCGTCTTTTACACGTGTCAATCTGTGCAGTGGTGGTATGATTTAGTTGCAGTGGTTTAGTTCGATATATGGGGCTGGATTAAGTGAATAAGACAGGAGTACAATTTTCCAGGTCAAAACAATAGTATCATACATTTAATCAACAAGTTTCTTATACTATTTCTTATCAGGAGACGGATTTAGACAATGCCGCAATTTTGCATGTCAGGTAAGAAGCTTAAAGTTTAGACACGAAAACTTTAATATGAAACCCGTGATGGCTGGCATCATGCGCATTATTAGCACTAGTGGGTAGATGAAACAAATATACGAGGCTAGTAATGGTACTGCATGATTTTAGACGTTCCATGGATGAATTTTGTCTTAAAAAAGTGTTTATAATTAATTGAATCAAATAATTATTTCACATATGCAAACGGTGCATTTCAAACTCCGCTTGCACTTGACAACTGTCGATCCACGCGGAAGCGAGTTCAGCTTGTGCATGACTCAGCATTAGTGAGTACTTCCGATGCGCATTTTGGGGATCATGCCATGCCGAGCACGGGTGGAGGGTGGAGGTGGAAACTAGTGGAACTTTAACACGCTAGATGGTAGTTATGATGAAAGGAGTATGTGTTGACGAGATTGACGAGTGCTCCTTGGTAAAAAAAAAACACCATCAAGATGCTCGATCGGTGACATTTGCCACCTGGATGAGTTTCAACAGCTCGATGATATAGCGGGTAGTAGTTGGAGTAGGTTTCACACACACTATGACATCGCATTCGAGGCTGGCAATAGTTATTCGAGTATATAATTTTACGATATGTGAAGGAGCTGATGAGGACAAGCAGCGAGATAGAGTCAAGTGAAGTTGGATGAGTTCAAACTCAACTGTCACTCACTGTTCAATCCCTCTCACTCTTTGCTCTGTGCTCACTGTCACTCCTGCTCACACACAGCTGCATCTCTATCGTTCTCCTGACAAACGACTATCACCCAACTATCCGCCGGTTACAAATTCAATCCTCTTCTGCTGTTCTAAGTGGTAGGCGTTTCCAAGACCGTATGATGAGTTGATGAATATACCGAACATCAACTGACCATATCCTGTAAGGCTCTGAGCGTGAAATGGGTTACACTCAAAGCGTTTATGTTCAAGTACTCTGATGAGGAAGATTGTTGAAACTGTCCACGTGAAACAGTTCCGTCTAATTAGACACCCACAAGAATACTCAATGTCTCAGGCGCGTAGCCATATTCGTTTCTGCCTCGGCAAGAAGATAGTATAAAAAAGCCAAGGTTTGAACTAAAGTATTTGATTTATAATCTCATTCTTTTAGCGAGAGCTCATTATAGATGGTGCTCAAATTGGTATTTGATCCTTGAGTCCAGTCCTTGAGTCCAAAACTAGCCTCCTTATTGCGTGGTATTCATTAGTCAACAGCTCTTTGAGGTCCTCTTCTCCTAAGTCCTTTACAACGATTTGTCACCTCGTCTCGTATCCTGAATCATTGTGCTAGTCTTGTCCATAGAGTAGCATAGAGTCAATAATTTCAAACAAACTCGAACAAGTCGATGCCAATCAAAGCCCCAGCTTTTCGACTGACGGAGTGATACCGAACCAATGCCGAACCAATGCCGAACCGATTTTGTCTGCCTGTCACTAGTTAACTCTCACCAAATTTGGATGAGGGCGAGAAATCGGAGTCCAAAACAAACTACCCAATCAATATTCTCAAATTAACAGAAGTAGAACTTTGAGTTTCGGCTACCACCTTGGAACCAAGATAATGGCTTGGCATCATGGATAAACAAAGGCTAAAGAAGCAATGAAGATTTGGTGTCTCAAGATGTTTGGCGATAGACATTCGAGCGAGAACTTTGACGATAAACATTCTTTGTGTCTTCAGAGCTTTGTGTCTCCAGAAAAAGATGAGGTGAATATAGTACAACTTCTTTATTCACAAAAAACATGGCGTGATATTCACTTTTGTAATTTTTTTTTTTTTATTTTTTCCACTAACCTCAAAGTTGACGCCGAGTGGCCAACTTAACTCAAATATTTCCTTTCTGGTTTGCGTTGAGTCGCCCTGTTTCGGTGCTAACCCAACTCAACGTTTCGTTTCTGTGAATATTATTTCATTCCTAACGCTTTCTTCAATCTAAGTGCAACCCCCGTCTGCATTGCTGGGTAGCTGAGACATCAGACGGTGGGGTGGTATGTCTGTCCTAATGTAGCTGAACTCACGCTACAATCGACATTTGAAGTAGCGAAGGGTTTGTATAATGGCTGAAGCAGCCGTTCATGAGTTATACTGACTGAAGATCAGTCCATCAAGAGCTTTTGTTAATACATTTTGAAGTTCAATCCCTTGGAAATACGTCAATATCAACCCAGCTATTAGTTGAAAGTGACGGTTGCTGGTGACGTTGCCACATGGTATTACTGGTGACGTTGCCTAGTGGTCGTGGTTTTACTGATAACGTAGCCTCTCTCTTGTGTAGTCTCTTTCTAACCCGACTTGTCAACATCCTTGCAAACGTCATACTTGTGAGCCACAGTTCTGTGTCCATTGCCGCTGAGGTATTTTGTGTGTATTATCTCACGCCATGGTCTGTGATATGTCCAGATTACACAAACGGATGCTCACGTTACAAACGGACGCTCACGTTACAAACGGACGCTCACGTTACACAATCTCTGCATCCCTGAGATAACGCTCTGGCCCTTGTGCACTGATTGACTCTGACTTTAGGTATCGTGGATTGATAAGATGCACCTTCGTGTTCAATGCTATCAATGGTAATTACTACAGCTATACAGCTATAGCTGACGCGTCCTGAGATTGTGCCTCTGGGTAGCAACAGATGGTATGTCGAGCACATTACGCAATCCAGCAAAACTGGCATGTCACCTATCATCGAGGGTGCACTCTTTCCACATCAATTGTCGAATCAAGCGCTTCGTTGGGAGCCAGGCGGTATGCGGCAGGCGGCAGATCGCCTCTCTTCGAAGTCACAACAGCTCAGAGCAGGGAGCTTTCGCTACAGTTCTGGTGTGGATATTTGTCATGGCCCAAGTAGTCAGCCACAAGTCCAAAATCGCTTGAAGTCAGTATGCCCTACATCGTTCTGTATGCTACATCGTTGTCTACAAACTCATAATAAATAATGCTTAGTATAAATAGGCCACCTGGGCAAAGAGTGAATGACTGGCCTGCAGTTAAAGGTGCAGGAACAAACGTGTTCCCGTTCGAGTTGGTGTGGTTTTGGAGGGAGTGTCAGGTGGGGGAAGGTAGAGTCGAAGAATGGTATAGAGGAGGGTAGAAGCAAGCGGGTTAGGATTATTGTGTAGGAGAAGTTGAGCCTCGTTCTCCAACGCACCGCCTCTTATTCCTATGAGTATACTCATCCTCCAACCCTTCAACAAAACTGTTTCTTCCCCCCTTTTTCATATGAGTCCGTCTATGGGCTCGGAAGTTATCAGATCGTGAAAACCGTCTTCCACAGCCTTCGATTTCGCAGCAGAACGGCCGATCGTCGGTGTGGATCTTGATATGACGCTTGAGATGTTCATGACGCTTGAATCGCTTGTCACAATGCTTGCACACAAATTTTTTCTCACACACAGTGAATTCAAATTCAGAGGAGACAGACAGAACTCCATTTTGAGGCACCACCGTGGGAGTGTGGGGGGTGTGAATGATTGAGTAGAGATTTTGGACTGTGGAGGAAGAGGTAGAAGCAGAAGTTTCTTTCTGTCCTCCTTTCTGGACAATTGAAAGTGCTACTCGTGCAGCCTTGGCGGAGTCGGACTCGGTCTCAAGTTTGGGAGCCACAAACGGGTCCTCAACTTTCACAACGTTCCCTGCAGGCTTATAGAATGGGTTAGAGAACAAAGGAGGCGCCAGTCTAGGTTTGGCGGCATCGTCGGTATGAGTAGCAGTGGTAGTGGTGGTGCCGGGACTGATGGGGCTGAGAGGGGGGCCCATAAGGCCTGCGGTAACATTGGTGGGGGTGGGCGAATAAAACGGATTACAGCCCTCAGGTAACGACCGTGACCTGTCCATGGCAATGGACTGCGGAGTCATCATCATACAAGTGTCTAAGGCAGGGGTCTCAAATGACAACTTTTTGCCAATCGTGTCCATAGACACAAACGGCGTGGTGGCCTGAGAAAAACTTCGAGACATCAAACTGGCAGGAGTAACTAAATTGTACTCTTGGTGCGTGGGATGAACTATGGGTGTGGCAGGAACATTGACCTCACCACCACTGGCCCCATAAAGATCATAGACTCCAGGACTGGTGGCAGCAGTGCTGACCTGACTGTCTGAAATGTAATCAAACGAGTCAAGGGACTCAAAAGAGTAGTCGAGGGCGATATCGTAGCAAGTCATGATGACGACACGGGTTTTTCCACTTGTGTGTGTGTGTCTTCCCTCCACTATATGTATTATTTTGCAAAAATCTTGTCAAAGATTGTCATGCAACCACTTAAACTCTATTGCTATCAAACCATAACCTTGTTTTTATGGTCACAAGTAAGATTAGACTTCGAGATTTAGGTTTAAGTTTCATTTTATCATAAAATGAGATATACCAGGTGAATGGTGGGAGATAAATAGAATCTATTATTATCATTGAATTACAGCTCTTTGTAGGTATATTGAGGATTTTTAAAAATTTCATTTGGACCAATATTTACTAAACCCTAACCCAAACACGTCACCACGCACCCACCCTGACGCGTCGAGCCCTAACCCTGGCGCTGGTTCCGGTGAAACCCAACCTTAAAATTTAAGGTGTCAATGACGAAAGAAAAAAAAACCTCTTCAAGGCCACTCTCCCCACTACAACAGACCTCTCGTGACCTCAAGAGCCCCTCCAAGACATTCTTTCCAGACACAAAAAGTGGGTCTATTTGGTATGTTTGTTTTTTTCCTGGTCTGACATTCTGGGTGATCGTCCGATGCAATATTGCTGCATAGGTGGCAAGTGCAGATAATGGCACGGAAACGATGATTTACAGTTGGATAATCATTTAGCTCCGTTTTCAGCAGGCTCTAATTAACCACCTGATTGGGGCTGCTGCCTTTCTACTAATTGCCAGCCTCTATTGAGTGGATTTCAGCCTCTGTATATTTTTAACTTGCAGAATTAAGGTGTGAGCGTTTCAAACCTAGTTTGCGCGTTGTTTCAAGGTTAAGCTTCTGAACTCAAACCTTGGAGGTGCAAGCGCCTAACCAAGTCTAATAATTTCTCTCAAGTGGGGTTACATTAGCACCTAGTAGATAAAGGTGGCTGCTGCCGCAGTTGCGCAAGCATTTCTAGCAATCATAGCAAGCAACTGGGATTGATAAACACAAATCCCCGTCTACTTAGAATGGGGGAAGGTTGCATTAGTTGGTTTGATTAGCCCTGTCTCAACCCCGCCTAGTGTCCCCAGCTAAAGTAGCCGATCCCACTCAAGTGAAACCAGGTTCGGGCCCTTCTGGCAGGCTATTTTTGTTATCAGTAGACCAGATGACCTGAACTGACACAACAGTACGCGTTGGGTCTCAGACCAGGGTAAGGGCGAAGGGCGTCCAGGTTTTTCAGACAATCTCACCTGCAAGGTTGTCAATCAGCCAATCATGGCGCAGTGCCGTATAATAATGTGGTAATATTTGGGAATTCTGGCAAGTGTTGGTCCAATTATTATTCTTGATCAACAGCCGTATTCAACCTTCTAGCAAGTTAAAATCCATTACTTTTTCTGGCATGATACTGGTGCCTGAAGGCTTCACAGCTCGCACAATTGACTACAATTGTATTTAAGTTAAAAATAGTATTTTAGGATTTTTTAAATTAAACATTGAAAAATAAAATAGTAGAATAATTGAAATTGCAATGCAGAAATGATGAAACCAGATATTTGGAGTGTTTGAAGTATTTGCAATGTTCGAAATATTTACAAGAAGCTGAAGTTGAAGCTGAACGCTGGCGAAGGATGAAATCTTTGCCCTCAATAACCGGCCGCCTCAATACCTGTCTCACACGCCTTAAAGTTAAACAAACGCCTTGAAAAGCCACTGAAAAAAAGATAACCAAGAATATGGAAACTTTTAGAAAAAATTAGGGAAAAATAGAAAAAAATAGGGGGGGAGGAAAAAAAAAAGCAACAAAAAGCAACAAAAGGCAGTCCATTATCAAGCCAATAAGAATCATAAGAAAATTGAATAATTCAATATTAGGTATTGCTCAATTGTCATCACTCACCTTCCCCACATTGCTCTCAAACCTTTGCACATGCACTCATCATCAAGACTGATATTGTGTATTGTGAATCACTCAATTGCAAAGACTACATTCCGTGGATCGTTGATTTGACCTATCGCTCAAGTCGCGTAGAATTCTTTCACATTCTCCTGGGTTCTCTTGCACATTCCCCACACAGACCCTTCCCCATGTCTGACTTGACGATACCGGCTTATGGGTTGTCTCAGCTGGTGACATTGTTTATTTTTTCCGCTTTGGGCGAACTCCGCTTGGCTGACACTAGACCGGTTCACCATAGCCACTGTAATTGTGGCCCCGTGGTTTTGGTGTAGCGACCATGGTGGTTACAGAGTGGACCCATCGTTGCTTGTAATAGACTAAATTGAGACATCGGCGCGGGTGTGCAGGAACCATACACCGGGGATCTCTGTAGTTAGTGACTGGCTGGAGTATCTGTAGTGGGTGGAGTTAGTAGAGGTGTAGTCATGTTGGTGACGGATTGGCTGCAGCAAGGTCAATGTGCCAAGTACACTCATCAGACACCAGAAAAGTATGTAGACAGCCAGACAGCCAGAAGGCCATGGAAGTCGGAATCCGCTGAGGGTCACAACACCCGCAGAATGAAGAGATCGATAGTAGATAGTACCACACTAGGTGATCCTTGACAATCTGATGATGTCCTCAGTGGCCTCCGCGCATCTCCGATAAACGTGAACTTGGATCTATGCGGCAAGGAACGGTTGTAAAAGCACTCGCAAGGCTTGGAAGTATTGCAAAATATGCAGATCCCTATCCATGCCATGAATCTCGAACCATTCAAATTTTCATTCCTCTAGTATACCCGAATTTGTTCAGTCATCAAGGCAATCTCGGACCCACTGCCAGATGCATCAAATCAACCAGTTCTCTCTGAGGGGCAGTTCCAAGGCTGGAGGAGGAGCCAAGATGTATTATCCTGGGCTATAGAAGAGCCGAAGAGCGTCTTCAGAAATACAGGAGCAAACTTGACAAAGATTTGGTGAAACTTGGCTCGCAAAAGAGATTCATTGGTATAGGGTGACATCAAGTCGAGAAAGTAGGGCGCTGAGGCAAGTCGTTTACATTCAATCTGATCTGGAGCTCAATCGCTAAATAATTGTTCCAAAAGAGCCAGAAACGAATGAAGCAAGAGGTAGCTGTCTTAAACCATGCGATACTCTTATTCTAGGGCCAGCTTGTGCTGGGTGAAAAGCATTATCTTGGAAGGCAGCACCCTTGCAAAGACTACAATGCCGAATCAAACCCTTCTGATGATAGATCATTGAGATTTCGTGTCGATTCTAGTCAACGACTCAATGGATTTTGGGCGAACAGTTGGAGGGCTCAAAGCCCTCGTATGATTGCCGACTATGGATCTTGACTCTCTCACAGAAGAAATTCGTCGCCACAATCGAGATGCTGAGCCAAGAAGATTCGATACTTGAGATCTCGAGCGACCAGGAGACACAGTTGATGTCTTCATTCCCTGCAAAAAATGTCAAAGTATTGTTCTAAAACTGTTCTACAATCTCGAAGATATGTTCAAGGCGTTTGTCCAGGGTTTGTCTAGAGATTCTCCAATACAAGGTGAGTTGACGTCCAGAATCCAGAAGTTCGCTGTGATGGCAGTGACACCTTGCTGTTGGAATAGAAAGACGTCTCTGGCACAGAAGATCCTCACGGTTAGTAAGCAATGCCTTCAGGAAGAACTGGGTTAGAATAAGTAGGATAACAAGAAAGGTATCACTCAGTATCATACTGGCTCAATTGTGATTGAGTTGCGGAATTGCTTTCCTTCCATTCGATTGGCGCAATTCCTGCCACAAACCCAAATAGGAATGATGGCCCCATTTGTCTAGTGTTTAAGATAAAGTCGAACGAGGATTATCAGGGTATTTATATTTTGAGGTGGAGTTACATTGGAAGTGTGGTGCATGTGAAGATGTTATTGTGTACAGTGGACTGAAGCGGAGCGAACTTAACCAGGTAATTCCAAACTCGTTGTCTCTGGTTGGCTCCAGATCCAGGATCGCACAGTCGGTTGCTATTACCCGTGAGCACTGAAACAAGACATTGAATGACACCATGACCCTTCTATTGAAAGGCGTTCCTCTCGAGGGATTGCTAGAAGTGTTGGCTGAAGCGACGGCTGAAGCGAAGGCCGAACCACCTCGTAGGACAAATTTCCAAATTAACGCTAATGGAGAACAGCACTTGACACGTAAGTCGATCTGGAGGGCATCACTGGAACATACATCTGAATTACAGGATTACTCCAGGGAATCTGTCTATCAAATACACTTGTGACGCCCTTGAACCACAGGAAAGAAGAGTTTTAGCCGAAGAGTTTCTGCCGAACCGCAGGAAATAATAGTTTCAGCCAGGTGAACTGCCTCTGTTAGCGAAGTTGTAGTAACTTTGGCAACCAGCAGGAACTAGACATTCAACTTCTCACGTTATCAGAATCGGAAAAGGCAGTCTGGCTGTAACAAAGTTGATGCAATGCGATTTCTGCCTCGGACAGCAACAGCAGTTAACGATTCTCTCAGGGTAAATCATCTATAATGAGCGGGACCTGTTGGAAAAATAGATCGGTGGTCAAACTAAGTTGTTTGGCCAAAAGAGTCTTTAGAGGCCAATTATCAACTTTGAACACTTGGTTAGTTCGCTACTATCTTCTGGAAGTATTTCTAACACTCTACATTTTTGCACTTGCGGCACTGGAGACCAAAGGTCGGAAACAAATCAGGAAACGAGTCTGTTTTCAAATCCAACGAATCTTTCTAGACCGAAAAGGACGTCTTCTTTCGGTGGATTCAACCGAACCAGGCTGCCTTGAAGCCACAGATTATCGGGGTGTAGTAGGTCTCCAGCTAGGTGGCAAAAGTGGCTTGGAACTCCGAGTGAGGATTGGTGTAGAATAATGAGCTTCGCCAAATACCACTACCATTACGTTCCAGGCTGAAGACTGGCGGAGTCCCTGTGATTGGATGGAGATATCAATGGCTGGACCAACTCTTGTCACTTTTCATAAATTTCGTACCCTCTGAAGCCGCATCAAATCAAGAGCATTTCAAATTACCTGCCGCTCTTCAGATCTCAAGTTTGTCGTTAGCTGGGCCCATGGGAGCTGTCCTGAAAAGCCACATTGTGTCTGCTATTGAGTATTCTGAAAAGCATTTCCGATTTCTGTGAACTTGGAAATCGTTGAGGACAAGTATTGATGATCAGAGAACATTGAAGGTACTCCAACAAGTGCTCAGTGAGCCTGTCAAACATCAATCGCATTGATAATCCTCCGTCGATCTCTGATGAAGCCATTATCCCACACTGCAAACGCCTTGTTAACCTCTCGTTGGACGAAACCAGTACGTTTGAATGAGACTCCAAGAATCTATCGGAAACTGCACCAAACGGAAGTTCTTTGCGGAAGTTACGATTTCCCTTAGTCTGTACTGCTACCAGCTCGGCATGTCTTCTGTTATTTCAGTAACACTGGAAACCATGGTAGACTCAGTAATTGAGAGTTCGGCAGCTGTGCTTGGGGAGCTCCATTGACAACATTCCAGTCTCTTGCCAGAGGTAAGGCCGTCCTGATCAAATGCGGGTTTGAGTACCTTATCAGAGCTTTCCACAGAAACGTCGTCTGATGTTACCTTTGTGGAGCTCGAAAGCGAATGTCTGTGAGTGTTCAGACATCAGATCACACTCTGAGGAGTCATTCCATCGATGTTTCTATCTCTTGGTAACTGTGCTGGAGAATTGGTCCAACAACACAATGCAAGGAAACCGAAATGTGAACTCTTATAAACCCGATTTATGACATTGAACGTGCCAGTCAGGCTGATTTGTTAGCGCGACTGGCTCTTGCTCCGTTTCGAACGTCTTTATGAGCTCTGTAAAATCGTCTCGTATGCTACGGCGCTTCATAATAGAGTGTTGACGTCTCTACGTCAACTACGCTACAGATCGCCTTCTATGCCTACATCGCCGTATGAATAAGGGGCTTGACGTCTCTTTGTTGACTACTCAACACGTCGCCGTTCATTGCTATATACATTAATACACTCTGACCTGACGCCACAGTTCTCCAACAAGTCCTCCAGAAACCACATGCAGCTTCTGCTCAGACTCTAGAGCCAATCCACGAGACTTGTAGTAGTTCAACAAGACGGAAGACTCATCAGCAGAAACAGGAGAGACCTTGAGGACATGGGCGTCCTTCACGTGATCAACCAGACTCTGATCGAATCGCGATTCGTACACGAAATCGGCAGCCTGTTTGTATCCCAATGCAACACTGGTTTCGTCACCTCCAGATGTGGTCATAATCTGGACAAAGTTTTTAGGAGGGTTTTTGATCAGCTGGGCAATCTGCAAATCCTTGGCGCTAATCTGCTTATATTCTGGAGTTCGGTATTCGGTCTGTCGAGCAAGAATATCCACGTCATAAACAGGTAGAAGCACCTTGTGAGTCTTCTGATTGGCTAGTTCAGCAATTACCGCCTCGAAAATCTCCCCAGCTTGGAATCGAGCAGGAATTCCCTTAGACACAAGATCAAGCAGCGAGTTTTCTCCCTCAGTCAGCTTGATTTGAGATCCAAACTGGTAAGATTTGGACAGTTTGATATTCTTGAGGATCGAAGTGTTCATGGTCTTGAGCTTCTTGAAAAACTCCCGGTTTCGTCGCAACAAGTCTAGACGACCAGATTCGGTAATGGCGTAGTCGCTTGTACCATTAATGTACTGCAAAAGCTGTGGCACGGGCAGAACAACCCAATTGTTGATTTTCGCATAGGCCATAGCCTGAGTAAGCAGTTCTCGTCTTCCGGAGTTGATGGGTCCGTCCAGGACGATCTTGCTCTTGTTGTCCAGAACAGAGAACAACTCACGTGACTCCGATCTAAGCAGGGTCGAACGTTCGCCCAGCAGCTCGAAACCTCGCTTGGGGGAGAACGCAGATCCTACAGCACAAGTTTTGCTGACATCTCCTTGGTAAGACACCATGACAGCCGATTCCGACTTGAGAGAGTCCTCGGAAATCGCAGGAAGCTCCGACGTCAGCGAAATCTTGGCAGCTCGAGCTACTGTATTAGGGAAAGGCTTAACCAGGGCGTTTCCACTGATTTTTTTCTTTTCGGCTGGAGCCGCCTTTTTCAACTTGAATCCCAGCGACCGGGTTTTCTGGAAATTGTCCTTTTTCTTGACATTTTTGGCTTTTCCAGTCGCAGCAGCGTACCCTCGGATTTGCGACAGCTGGGGCACGGCCGGCGAGGAACTAGTGATCCGTCGTAGCATGGTGGTGTGGGTGGATGAAATTTTGACGTTGAACTTTATGCAGTTGATTGGTGTTAGGGTTTGGGCTGGGGATGTGACCTGAGCTGGGGATGTGATCTGAGCTGCGAGGTATGAGCTGAGCTGCGAGGTATGTATGAGCTGAGCTGCGAGGTACGAGCTGCTCAAAGCAGGGTGCTAAAACCGAACTGTGAGGGGGCAGAGAGTGAGCAGAGAGTGAGGGTGGGTGAGCACAGAGTAGTGTGTGTGAGCAGTGAGAGCAGCGAGTGAGTGTGAGCAGTGAGAGCAGCGAGTGAGTGTGAGCAGTCAGAGCAGCGAGTGAGTGTGAATACGAGTGAGTGTCTAATTTGAGCTGCTACCGCAGTTGGATGAGCTGCTCGTACCTCACAGCTCTGAAGAGCGAGAGTTTCTCTCACCTCGCTCAAAGAGGATGCTCAGGAGGGATCTAATAGGACAGTCAGCGTTTGCGTAATGGTGAGTTTTATGTCGTCCATGATCACAAGCAGTCGAATAGTCGCCCGTTTTGCGTAACTGTAGGTGTCGTGTAATAAATGAGAAATCGTTGATGTTGGTATCAATAGAGACAATAATTATTGAGGAAATATCTCTTAAACTGTTGTAGAAGACTGTGCTACCATTGTGACAGTTGGTTTTGCCTGGCCAAGGATTTTACGACCCCTCGATTCGACAAGAAACTCAGATAAACCGAATGGTGTCGCAGTTAGTCAGTTCCAACACTATATCCAATCTGTGACCCTGAGTCGTGCGCTATGAGTGAACACGACTTATGATCATTCCCTCATCTCATGACACTAACTTTTTTGTGGCCCCTTACACCTCAGTTGGCACTCACTTTCACCTTATCAACATGTCACATCAGTTCCTGTCTGTGCTATCACAGTGTCTTTGTTGTGGTTGCAGTTGTAGAACATTGTATGCGAAGGGTATTGTAAGTAGTAGAGTAGCTTGTCACGAGATTAAGAGGCAACTTGTCAGTTGGATGAACTTTTGATTGTAACTATCATTACACTTTGATGGAAACTATCCTTCATTTACACAAGTAGTGGTCAACAGCAGTCAGCTTTGCATCAGCTTTGCATCGGCTCTTCTCGCTGACGCCGGAGCTGCTAGTCACATCTCTAATACGAACAGGTGGACGACTCGGTCATAAATCGTTCTGTTATTAAGTTACAGCTTACAAAATCTGGCGGGCAATACCTGCACCTCCGAGAGTGGAAGAACCAGTGAATTCCTGATGCCTGAGAGCAGCTAGAGCGTAGAAGATGGCAGTGAAGGTAAGGAAGATGGCAGGAACAAGCAACGAGGTGGTCATGAAAATCAGTGAGCAATACTGAATTGCAGCCATGCCGAAATAGAATGCTGCTCGAGGCCAGTTTTGGTTGAAGAACTTGATGAAGTTGGAAAACCGGTCTGTAACTGGGCAAATCCGCAACAGAAACGGAATCTCCACAAATACCACTACAAGGCCTTGGACACTGTGTTAGTAAAGAGGACAGAAACCAATGCTGAACGCCACAGTCAATGGCACGACGCTAGAATGGCACGACGTTACAAGGTAACAAAGTCACAAAGTCTCAAAGTCACAAAGTTACAAAGTTACAAGTCACAAGTCACAAAGAAAGTCGCAATGCCACCCATTATCAACCTTCAAGTCACAAGTCACAAGTTACAAGTCACAAAGTCGCAATGCCACCCATTATCGACCTTCAAGTGAATCTTGATGCGTTTGAATCAATTGCAAATTACTTATCTCATCAGTGTAATTTGTGTCTCTTGTAAAACACCCGTTTCACTCATCTTTAATACTCACATGCAGATGATAGAGAAAATAATCACCAGAGAGGCGTGGAAAATGTTAGCAATACCAAGGGCAATGCACAGAATGATGCACAAAACACCACACCATTGACCATATATACTGAAGTTGCGCGTCTTGAATTCTTCGAGAATTGACATTTTTTTGTGTTGTGATGATGTGTGGATTATTATACAGCACTGCAGTGAGGTGTTAGAATTAGGGTTAGGGTAGCTATGCATGCAGCAAAGTTTAAACCATGCAGGATAGTTTACAGCATTAGTTGATGTGTCAAATGTTGGTTTTGGCGACAAGAGAATTATATCTAGCTGTAGAAAGTTTCTGGTATTGATTTTCTGTTATTCTTTTTTAGGGATGTCTTTAATTGAGTTTTCCTTTGTTGGTGGAGCTTTTTTTAGTGCATTCAACAAATTTCTAATCTTATCAGATGTAGCTACATATTATTATCTTGTTAAACAAACTGATCTGCGAAAGTGCATAACCGAGTTGAAAGCTCTTCCATAAGTAACCAATGATATAAAAACAAGACTGGCAGTGCAATAGTTGATGGTCCGCCGTCTAAGGGCATCCCAGATCTGTTATTACCTTATCTTCCTTCTACTTGTATTAGATTGCCCTGTGAGAAGAAAAACCAACTGACGCAAGTATCACTAGTTAGCCGGTCAAGGTCTAGTTATCACAATTAAGCAGCAAATTGTTCACTATGGCCACCACGATCTCACTAACCTTGAGAATATTTAGAGAATCATAAACACAGCGGTTCCATTTCATTCTGATAACCAGTCTCCATGAATCGATTTTCATTTAGGTAACTGGTGAATTCTTGGCTTTTGATTAAGTAGAGAACTTAACAAGATATCATCGCTGAAGATTCAATCAACTACCACTCTTACCGAAAATCAGACAACGAGTATTATCAGTATTAGTTAATCAACAGACTTGCACATCTCTTATTGGGAGTTGAACGGGTACAAGAGGGATAGTCTGAATGACAACGTCCTGCTCTCCTATTAAATATTCACTCTCTATGATGTTATCTTTGCCTTGAACATAAATTGTTTTTTATCCATTTCCAAATCTCAACGTAACTTTAGAAAATAACCAAAGTATTAACCGAAGGGATTCTGGCACACCTGATTAAGTCCATCACATACTCACAAGTTAGCACCACCTGCAAACCAGTGACTTGAACAAGCCGATCTCCAGGAAAAAAAGAATCTCTCAGAAACCCTTGATAATGATTTTTTTTGTACTATCCAACCCAAACAGTAATGATGTCTGTCTACCCTTTATATTTACTTTGTTGTAGTTCTGCAACATTGCAATTTGAGAGGAATAGGTGTGGTGAAGTAATCACAAACTGGGTAGACGAGGCAGGATCTTCGCCGCAAGAAAGGGACGTCTTGGCATCATCGACTAGACGCCCGCTTTCGGCAACTTTGGTCAAGTTTGAATGGGTTTGTGCTAGAATGAAACACTAATCGCTTGCTGGAATTGATGTGATTCATATTATCCGGTTTCTCATCGCTCAATAGCTCCATCAATCGAAAGGGAAGTACACCGGCTCGATGACTTACGAGAGACAGAAGAAATTAGTCATGCAAACAGCCGAAAGTTTGGCATCCACATACCCTGCCAAAAGTTGTGTAATCTGCGAAAGTAGTGTAATCTGCGAAAGTTGTGTTATCTGCGAAAGTTGTGTAATCTGTGATAGTTTAAACTTTATGCGTGATTATGCAAATATGCAATTACGTAAATGAGGTTTAACCATAAATATAAAGAGATTAACCAATGTTCAAAAGAATAGATTGATTTGG
Source organism: Yarrowia phangngaensis (assembly GCA_900519005.1). Lineage (NCBI taxonomy): Eukaryota > Fungi > Ascomycota > Dipodascomycetes > Dipodascales > Yarrowia > Yarrowia phangngaensis. The sequence goes on along the minus strand of ULGR01000001.1, from coordinate 681,052 downwards.
AGCGTGTTACATGGATTTATCAGTTATTTGGAGGTAGAGTGAGTAGTGAATTTTTCCCTTTACAGCCTAAAACCCGAGTTGAGATTGTGCTTTTAGTCTGAATTATTGCACACTAAAATTACCTTTAATTTAGAGCTGTTTTGTTTTAACTGTTTACAGTGCTATGTTCACAATACCAGAAAGTACAACAGATTTCTACTGTACTCCAAACGAAAACCAAATGCTTCTGTATCTATCAAATACATGATTTTCTTAGCTCTATGTCCTTTCCATTCTTTGACCTCTGTCACATGCAAAGGGCTATTTAATGTTCCTTTTTCATGGTAAGGCTTGATTCAAACTGGACTAATTGAGTAAAAGAAATTTTACTTCCAAAAGAACTAATGAAGAATAAAACTAAAAAAATACACCCAGTCATTGATTGTACCATGCTTTTGGTCATGAGTTTTCTCATCTCTCCTAACAAAGGTATAGAACACCAGGCATTAGCAGAATACCTCATGTAATTTAACAAGTTCAACACTTTCTGGGGTGCAAAAAATTAAATGTGCACCGGTGCATGGAACACAAACACTGGGATTCTTGCAATAATACTTATAAAATGGTTTTTAATCGTATCGGCTGAGCTATCGGCTAGTCTATGAAGATTATGAATTAAGTTATTTTCAAATAAGCTTTCGCCAATTAAAGATAATGTGGGCTGTAGGTAGCCATAATAGCCGGAAGCTTAATTTAGCTCATCGTGGAAATTCTTTTTGTGTTTGGTTCCACTCCATCCAACTAATGCGGGTTTATCAGCCTTATCCGGACCCTAACTCTATGAATTGACTTTCCGCCTTGAATCAATACAGATTTGGATATCATGATCCATAAGATACCTGTATTATTCTTATAACCACTGTAGAGTGAGACTTGCTCTGTCCATACATACACAAAATAGTGGCACCAATATTCTTAATATTGCAATGCCTTAGTAACTTGCAATAATCGTAGTAAGTTTTCTCTAGGATGTGGTTAGCGGCTTTAGTTTCCCCACAAGTTGTACATAATCTTGAACCTAAATCTCGAACTTTAATTTAACAAACACCGATTAAGCCTAGTCAAGTACATTCCGTTGATTGAAACAAATATATTTCCAATTGCGGATATACTGGAACATAAAATATTGCTTCGACACTAGAATCGCAGCCACTAAGGTGCCTGTTCTACTTGACAAGGCAGCAAAGTGGGTGCTTTTCTTCAAGATGACTGAAACTCACATTCTACATTACTAAAAAGCTCTTATTACAAGTTTCTGAAGGACTCTGAGAATAATAGAGTCTGTTTGTAATTAATGAAACGAACTGAACTCGTAAGTCATCTATGTTCTTCATCGACCTCTGCGGGGAATATGATGCCCCACATCTCCTGAGACACTGAGGAGCTTACATTCCCGTAAGGCACAGTGAACAATGTCTCAGATCTTGAAGCAGGTGAACTGAATCATTCTAATGGTGAGACATGTCATAGGTGTTTCCAATCCTCTTGATTAAGCCAAATTTGTACATTACCCCTTTAAGACTAGATTCCCCTTTAGGTACTCCACTTATTTTCAAAGAGGATGGGTCCCCCTCCCCTGATCGAATCTGATCTATCGCGATCCAACTTGATTTGCCGCTGCCAGACATCATCCCAAGACACCAATAAACACCTGCCTGGCAGACTCTCAGGATCAAACTCATAGTGGTAGATTCTCTGGCAACTCAACTGTGGTCAAGACGCAATAATCACCAATACTAAATCACTTGACTGTCTTGGCTGAAAGGACACTCTGTTAGCAAAAGGTACTACTTGAGTCTTGCCGCAAGGTTCTTAGACACATTGTATGGGAGGTGGTTTGGACACTAGTTACTTCATATGTTTGATGCAAGTATGGATTGAAAACATTGGACAATTAGTAATCCATATGTCAAATCAATGTCTCAGACGAGTAAGGGGTTAGCAGATGGGCCATGGTAAGTTTTTGGAGGTCTTTTCTTATATATATTCCGTTATACATTACCAAGAGAGCTCATTGGTACATATGAAATGTTTCCTCTAACCATTCGTTCTTTTAGTCATCGTTTTTTTTAGCCATTTTTTTAGCCATTTTTTTAGCCATTTTTTTAGCCATTTTTTTAGCCATTTTTTTAGCCATTCGATATTTTTTTAGCTATATCATGTCAAATTAAGAAACGTATTATCCGTTTAAACTTGTCTTCATGCATATAAGCTTGAGTTTGTAATCCTTTTCCACAAAAAGAAATAGAGATCCATACTTCACAAAAAGGAAGAGATCATCAAAGCTTTACTATACTTAATCGTGCCTTTGTGGCGTTAGAACCACTAGCTAGTTGCGCTCACTCGCTTAAATTTATCCAGGATATCCACCTAAACTGGTAATAGTATATGTCTTTCGCATGAGTGAACGATCTCCTATATTTTCATTTCAAAAATTTCAGCCTAGTCACTCAGTAACTTTCAGTACTCCTAACCATCTTGACTCATCTTATACAGTCTAGACACTGTAATCATGTTTAGGCCAGATAACCTTAATTACAGATAAAATTCAGGAAACTATGCCACAAAGTTTCCACGTCTCCAAACCAACAAAGATACTACCCTATTATTACTGAGTGTCCAGCTTGACTTTTTTTTATACTGTTGATAGAAAATGAAAAATAACATACACATGCAATTGCGAAATAACCGCAAAAGAACGTTTACCACACATACTGACTTTAATATTTAAGTTAAAGTAACCCTTCGGGAAACCCTAACCACTGATGACGCGTCGTGTGAAACTTAGATCACGAACCTCGCATCTTGCACGTCTGGGATACCCACGATTAAGATGAGAGTGGACAAAATGAAGGAGGATGGTGAGCACAAACTGAATGAGATTAATATTACGGCTTTCCAATTTTCAAACTAACACAGAACTCCTCACTCTTCCTATATCCACCCCTTCTGCAGATGTCATTATTATTGATTGCAACTCGCTTTGTGACTCCAAATTGTACTCCGACCCTTCAGTAATCTCCACGTCGGTGTATATGATTGGAAAAGACCCACTTTTTGGGCCTATTTTGGGGATTGTCTACAAAACAGAAAAGTCCCACTCCTGCGTAATCATCTCCAGACATGGAGCCTCTGGGTTTGTGAACATGACTTTGAGTCACCGCAGCAGGTACTACGGTGCAGTCAAGAACCTAGAGGATAAAACAAGTGCAGTTTCACGAGCTTTGGGAATCGCATTGTTGCGTTCATATGTCACCATGGACAAGAATATTCGCACCTTTCTGGCCAAGAACGCGTTACAAACATCCTTTCTTTACGACTATGACGAAAGTTGTGCTGGAAAAACAGCCTCGAGTCTAATTGTGGGTGATGGACATGGTCCCAAAGATATTGGCCAGATGGTACTGGAGAGCGGAGTGCTGGAACCTAAGTTTGTCAGATCATGTGCTGTGGATATTGTGTATGAAGATAGTGATGATACTATTGAACACAATAACCGTTTAGTGTACCTACTGGGTGAACAATTGGAGCAATTATTCGATCCTTTGAGTGAATACTCTCCCGAGGCAGTGGAAGAGGTGTATGAACCACCAGGCAAGAGTGCCGACACAGAAGAACTATCAACCATAAACGACTCACCAACCCTCACCTCAGTATGCTATGAGCTAATTACTATTCAAAACAATTTCCGCGATGCGTTGATTTCCTTTTTACAGAGTTACTTGATCCCCCTTCGAATCCAGGTCATCAATGGTGCTATCCCTGGTCTCAATATCACCAAACTCAACTCGATATTCCCTCCTACCATTGACGAGATTGCACGTATCCATAACCTTTTCCAGATGGCATTGAAGGCAGCTACACCCTTTGGAAGTTCCGAAATCGTCAGAGCCACTGGAATGACTCTACCATACTTTTACAAACCGTGCATGAGGCACGAGGCAGCTATTCGAAGCTTCACAGAGGTATTTGGAGACTATGCTCACATGATTGCAAGATCAAACTTTTCTCCTCCTGTTCCATACTCTCAGCAGCGAATTCAATCAGTCTTGGCGGCATCCCAAAACTTAACCAAAATCAAACTTCTACTAGACAGAATCGTCAAGCTGTCAGATTGGGGGGATAAACATGATGCCACCATGATGTATTATAATGCGGCGATCAACACGATCGAGAGCTTTGCCACCGTGGAAAACAATGTCAAATACGACAAACGAGTCTTCACACCTACAGGAAAGATTCTAGTGGAATTTGCCAGTGGCTGGCCTAAAGAGCTACAATACGGATGGATCAACCGAAGAGTGGTGTCAATTTTTGATGTGTCCAGTGTTTTTTCTTCTCAAACTTCTTCTCAAATTCTCATCATCTTCACAGATCATGTTTTGTTGCTGGAAACCAATTCGACGGTCATGGCTCAAGATCATCAGAAAAGAAGAGCCTCGGGTGTCTCATTCCGTGATGTATCCATTGCTGATATGCTGATGCATTCGTTGATTAACGAGGTTGCCGTTCCTCAGATTCCACTGTTGAATGTGAAATACTGGGCTCCCATCAGTCATGTGTTTGCCTCAGAGTACAACTTTGGTAAGAACCTGTCTCTTTTTGCCGTTGGTGGATTTTCCAATGACAACAATGAATCTAATAACCCCACAACCCTTTTATTCAGCCTAAAAACGTCAATGGCCCCCAAAATTGTCGAGCTCTGTACAAAGGCCAAAATCATGTCCAAAACCCAGCCATTCCACTTGTTTCATCACCAAAAGCCTCATGGCCTCAATCTGTTTATGACAGTCCATGAAATGCAAGGATATCTTGAAGAACAAAGAAAAAGCCCCATTGCCATTTTCCTCAACATGGAAACTTCTGACGACAAACCCCTTGCTCTGGCGAAATCTTTGGCCAAAGCCCACTTGTTGGATGCTGCATTTGCAATCACCCTAGAACCAGGAGAATCAGCCCACGTGACTCTATGGTCAAAATTCGCTTATACCCTGGATCGCCACGTGAGTCTCAATGATCTCGCAGACTTTGTTAACTCCGAAATCTCCAACCTCTACACTTTGTATCTATCTCCAGCGAACCCAGATATGGTTCCAGGAATTGTACGTGGAAATGAGTGCATTGCCCAGGAGCTGGTAAACTATGCCACCAGGGCTGCTGTATCAGTCAAGGCTGTGCCTGAAGTGACTGTCGCGAAAGCTCCTTCAACAGCATCAACCATGAAGAAGCCTTTGGCCCCTTCCCTAAAGTCTAAAAAATCGGTTCTCTCTTTGCTTGGCAAGTCGCCTAAAACCAGTCCCAACCCTGAACTCAATAGGAAAGATAGTATGTGGATGAAATTCAAGGGCAAACTACGTTCACCAGTTCTGCGAGAAGAGGATGAAGAGGAGGAGGAGGAGGAAGCCGTTGTTATTGGACCTCTTCAACCTTCAACAATCCCTGATGTGCCCAAAACAGTTAATGTTCCCTCTCCTGTCCATGTTGTACCTCCAACCAGCGAGATGGAAGGGTTAGGAATCACCACTCCTGAATTAGATAGCCGGTTTGATTTTGAAGAAGAAACCCCCAGGCCAACACTAGGTGACGATCCAGATGCCACTCCTAAGGTTGTTCGTCGCAAGAAATCGTTTGCAGCTCTCCGAAACGGGGTTCAAACAAATTCTGATGAGGAAGATGTCTCAGAAGAATACACAAATGGAATGTGTGGACAGACTCCTCTGGTTTTCCACGGTATGTCAAGAGAGGAGAGGATTGCATCTAATGCTAAAAGATTCGCGTCTGGTGTGTCAGACACCTCTGTGGCTAGACCTCTCCCAGATATCAGCTCTACAGGTTACAATTCTTCTGGCCACAACTCTTCTGGATACAACTCTTCAGGATATAACTCATCATTAGTTGCAGCTAACACTGCGCCCAATGGTGTTTATGATCCCACTGGTGTATACTCCAACGGCTTGGGAATCCGAGGCAACGTGGATGTAACTCGAAATGGCTCAATCATAGTGACAGATAGCTCTGGAGCAGGTGTCACATCTAACGAGTCGATCAGGCCCATCAAAAAGGAGCCCAGCCATCCTGTGTTTGAGTCTAATGCCCCCATGCCTTCCTCAAATTCACACTACATTACATATCCTGGATCTGAGTCTGACTTGGGTAATACCAGCCACCAGAGACACACCTGGAACGATTCCTACGATTCTGAGCTTCTTGGAGCACGAGGTCATACTAGAAATATGAGCTCCTTGGAGAGTCTGGATTGTGAGTCTCGCGACAACAGTTATTCTCATGAATCCCACGACTCTCGAAATGATGTTAAGTTGTTTGATTTCATCAAGCCTGAAAGACAATCTCTGGATGAGGCATCAGACGGCTTTTCATCATTCCATTCGTCTGAAGAAAGTGGCATGTTTGATAGTCGTGTTGATCTTGGCGACGAGTCCGGAGTTGCGGACGATTCGCATATCCTGCAAGACTTTACCCTCGATTATATGGCTTCACGGGAGTTCATGGCTTCGTCTCATGAATCTCTAGCTTCTAACAGCCAATCCCAAGCATCACAGGACTCCGCCAGACTACGTCACATGAAGTCCACCTCTCTGGCCCAGTTCAAGTACCCCCCTTCTGCTCCGTCAACATCTGCCGAAGAGCCTGATGACGAGTTTGCATCGTTCACATACCTTGCTGGTATACTTCAGGGTAAAGTGGCTCTTGGAGAAGAGGATGGAAAGTCACTACAAAGTGTTCATGTTCGTCAGAGCTCCAAATCTGTGAGAGTTCACTATCGAAACCCTGCTGCACAGTCTGAAACGGTTTCCCAAACAGTGAGCCGGTCCGAATCCATGTCTATTTCAGGCTCATCATCTTCCAACCTGTATCCGGATTTGCGAGATTCCTCTATCATGTTCCTGGGTAAATATGTTCGCGACCAAAGCCCAACCAAGAGTCGTGATTAATTGTATTATAGAGTAGATTAATAAAATTTTACCGAATTATGGCCCCTGAGTGAAACTTGAGCTTGAGTTTACTCCTGGGGTCCATCTGCCCAGTGGCAGTGCAACTGGTATGCATATAAGACAAACGACTCAGTGAACCCATTGCACGGATGAAACAAAAATGAGGGGGACATTCTTCTAGTTGGAATGTTAGGCGAAAAGGTAGAACATTTTGCGTAATCTTTATGAAACTACAAGGGCGGACTCTAACTGTGATGTTGTGCTGTTACCAAAACAAATGAAATCTAATATTGATACCAATTAGTCTAAATCAATTTACACCTCTAACCATGGTCTATTTTATTGCGTATCATATCCTCCGCACTTACTCTCCAGCAGCCTCTCTGCACCAGACTAGATTTTTTCCAACACCACCAGCAACAAATCCCTGGTTTTTGCCGCCAATGACGCCCTGGCCCCAACCCTTCTTGAGCCACGACACAGTGAAAACGGGGGTCGTCAACGCCGTTTGTGTACACACACAGGATTTGTTTTCAGTCGACCACACCTTGAGTTTTCCATCATAGCTACCACTGAGAACGTACTCTCCTGATTCGTTCCATGCGACGGCCATGACCCAGGTCTTGTGACCGGTGAGATTTGTGTAGTATTCTCCAGACGAAATATGGTACAAGAACACGATTCCTGAGTCGTCTCCTACTGCCAACAAAGACGAGCTTGGAGAGATTTTAACGGATCGAATTGGTGTTGAGTGACCCAAAAGCGAGTACATGAGACGGCCTGTTTGTGTCGAGAACAAGTACAACCCACCGTTTTCGTGACCACTACAGATAACCTCACCACATTGGGAGAAGTCGACACAGATGCCATGTGATGGTCTGGTCACTGGGAACTGATGCACAAGCGAATCCTCCTCGAGATTCCATTGGTATACGTTTCCAGACGTGTTTGTGACAGCCATCATGTGACCGTTTCCAGACAATGCGACTGCCCAGATGCCTGTGATTTCGTCGTTGATCTTGGTGGGGATCTGCTCCAGAGTACGCAAGTCAAACAAAGAAAGCGTACCATCAAACGCCACACACGCGACGACATCGCCGTTGCAATCTGTGGCCACATGGTGGAACCCAATCGGGTTTGTGGCCAATACCTGGCCTTGAGGATTGGAGTCGTTGTTTTCCCATAATTTGATGGTTCCGTCGGCTGAAGCAGAAATGGTGTATTTGTCAGTAGTCACCACACTGAATATATCACCTTTATGGGCGTCAGCGAGGGACAACGATTGAATGTATGGTTTCGACATGTTGATGGAAGATGTTAAGTGAATTATGCATAGTGAAGTTTATCTGAGAAAGTCACCCCGTTAAGTTTATTGAAATAAAAATAAGGTTAGTTAGTTTTAGTTGAAGGTGTGTCATCTAGGAGCAAATAATGAAGTGCAATTCAGACCTTTTCTTATGGTCATATAAACACAAATCTTCCCCTCGAAAAGATGAAATGCTGGATCAACAAGTTCAATTGATGTCTTCTGAAAATATGACTATTTCAATACTACTCTTAGATAGTCTCATTTACGATACTCTGTCATTTACAATACTTCTGCCTTCTTCTATTAGTGCTCCATCATGGGTTAGATATCATCATTCTCCAACATATTCAACATTCTGAGTCAGATCCTGAAGGGTGTTGGTATTAACCACTTTGACAGGGATGTTTCAGTTCTAAGAAGGCTGATATCTCTTAAGCCAATGAATTGCTAGAATGAAAACCCATGCCAACTCACTTATGTTCGTCTCTTTACACTCTATTTGTTCCAAATATCTGACATAAGTAATTCTCTAATTGCTCAAATTCAACAATTAGATTTGTCATTGACTCCCTTGCATACCGATCCAACTTTACACTATTGAATAATGCATCTCACAAGTATAACTCTACATTATACTTCACAACTTAACACCAATTAAGGAATTATACTTCACAACTTAACATCAATTAAGATCGTAGAGTAACTAGAAACTAATCAGGTAGGTTATTAATATAGAATGAAATGATTAAAATGACAAAATAAAATAAAAGAATGGATAGTATTAAATTAAAAGAATTCCCGTGTT
>ULGR01000001.1:610252-671313 GCA_900519005.1 Yarrowia phangngaensis | reverse complement strand
CCGTAAGCGTCACCGCCGTAGCCGTTGCCAGCCTTGCCGCCCTTGCCGCCGTTGATGTCACCGCCGATACCAGGGCCGCCGTAAGCGTCACCTCCGTAGCCGTTTCCAGCCTTAGCAGGTTTGTCGTGCTTGGGGGGCTTGTGGTAGTTACCAGGTTCTCGCTTGTTGATATCACCACCAACGCCGGGGCCGCCATAAGCATCACCACCGAAGCCGTCACCGGCCTGGCCGCCCTTGCCGCCGTTGACGTCGCCACCGACGCCAGCGCCGCCATAGGCATCACCGCCATAGCCGTCACCGGCCTTTCCGGGCTTGTCGCAGACCTTCACGTACACGGTCTTGGGGGGAGACTGGACGGTCTTGGTCTGGGTCACGGTGCAAGTGGTGGTCTTGGGGTCGCAAGGCTTGGTCTTCCACTCAGTCTTGGTGACAGTGCAAGTCTCTGTCTTGGTCTTGGTCTTGGCAGGCTCAGTCTTGGTGACAGTCTCGGTCTTGGTCTTCCAGTCAGTGACGGTGCAAGTCTCGGTCTTAGTCTTCCAGTCAGTGACGGTGCAAGTCACGGTCTTGGTAACAGGCTTGCAGTTGGGAGGGTTGTGGCCACCACGCTTGAGGAGTTCGGGCATGTCAACGGCATCTCGTTCGTTAAGAACGGGGGATGCGCTCACAAACGCAACAAAGGCCAGAATGGCAAGTCTGCTGAAAATCATGATGAAAGTGAGTAAGAGTGTTTGACAGGGTTGGTTGGTAAGGAAATGCTAGGATCGTACCCCCATTATATAGATTTTTGAGCCGCCTAGAATGTTTTTAATCTGATTCGGTTCGCTGAGCATTCTTGCACAAAACCGGCCACTTCCAGTGAGATTACCATTCTGAGTTCAGTTCACTTTTAAGTTCAAAATTGGGAGGGGATGTTTCAAAGTTTCAGAAAAACTACTTTACAGATTTTGAGTTTGGACAAGAAGTGGGGATCATCTATCTCAAAGCGTGTATAAGTCACAAATAAGTGACAACAAACGTGTTATGAAAGTATAACTTATCTAGACATACGATTATTGTAATTTTTGTATGGAATTACTTTCAACATTCCCAGTGTCTTACTGGATTAGGTATGTGGGTCAAAAGGGGTAAAACCAGAATTCCTACATTGAGGTAATCAGCATTCCGACAATAAGGTGATTCAGAGTAAAACATTCTTTTGTTGGACTTTAAATAAGTTACTTACTAGAATCATGCTTGTTTTAACCAGTGGGTCCCACTAAGGCGGCGTGAAACCTGTCAACAAGGCGGCAATGCAATTTTTTAGCCTTATGGGGAAAGAGCTAATCCAACAAAAATCGCAAAGATTAATCAAACTCAATGCTTAGCATCTCATCATCAACCAGATAGTTAATGAACTTTACAGTGCATATGCACGCAGATATCTTGCATAGTTTTGGTGCACCTGCATAAACTTTACCCCACACACACAATACCAATAAAAATCTAAATTGCTTTGGTAAAGTAACTGATTGAAAACTACTCTTTTCAAACGAATCTGATTTCTATTCCAGTTTCTTGACTTCTTCAACAGTGACTGCTCAAAGAAAGATATTAGTTTTGTTTGTCTACTTTACTTTGTTTTGTTTTACACTGTTTCACATACCTAATGATAGTGTCTGAGTATTCTAGGGCACTGTCAGAGTAAATAAGAATGAGCAAGTCTTGGCAAAACATTGCTCTGAACTTGTTTAATAACATCTCATTCTTTCCAAAAGAATGTAAATTATCTCATTCTTCTAGACATAGTTCGCGAGTAACGACCAATTAAGTATGAGAGAATGTAGCCAATCTTCAATACCTTGTTGGTTCATTTCCATGGCCTTTTTTTAAATACAAAAGTAATTCCCATTAGCAGTAAACATCTACAAGAGGTTTTATTATAATAATTTTGTATTTATTAGTTTGTAAACTAGCCAAGACTTTTCCTAAATTATCACCAAAACAAACGCTAAGAAAAGAACCATTTTCTGTTTAGCTCGCTTGTAATCTACTAGTTAGATCTTCAGACTTAATATGGCGCATTAGATGATTCAAATCTTGACCGTTTTGGACCAAAAGGTAATAGTGGGTCTGAAACACTTAGTTGATAAGTGAAACATTTTGATAAATAATCAAAATTTACCGACAAAGGCTGGTTAATTCCGGGACCTTCCTAATTGCAAATATACCACTCTCATCAACTCCAGAACTGCTGTACAAAGGAAGAAAATTATAAGTAACTAAAGCTTTAATTGCTTTCATTCATTTTGTTTGATACTATAATGTCAAACTTACCCTAACATTAGAAAATGCCATAACCGGCTAGAGGTTCATTTTATTTTTATCACTTAGAACTTGTTTCAGTGTTTGATATTCGAAAGACTAAACAGTCATGCTAAGAAATGGGTCCTTCCTCTGTATAGTCGCCAAGTTGGCCAGTATCTTCCCGTTTGAACTCGTTTAAGGCAATAAGGCGGTTGATTGATACCAATTTAGATCTTCGGGCTGAAGAAGTTACAGTGGGTCGTATTTCCTAGTTTGTAAGTGAAACATTAGGGAATGGATTTAATCGCCTGACAAAAGATTTTTCGGAAAGCGTTTTCTCTTTTTAGACATAATCTCCTCATAACAATACTCACACATTGAACATAAACGGAAACATTGATCATAAATGGTGTTGAACTTTATACTAATTTAGAACTTGGCATGGTATGATACACCAATTTGATTGTCATCAATAGAATATTTACAGAATGGTCACTTTCTCTCCTTTTCTGTAACATCATTTGTTCATTTAACACAGTGTGGGTGCTTTATTGTCAATGAATATGGTAAAGAAATTACCATTACTATTACATTTTGGGAACTAATGATTTAAGACCTATAAATCAATTTTATCAAAGTTTACATTAGTTCTAAAATTAATTGAGTAATGAACCAAAGAATATCGTAGTCACGTTGTGATCAAATGATTCCGATTTCCTTTTTTTTATAACTTCAATTTTTATTGTTTTTTTGGCCATCTCAAGAAATTAGTTTTGTGTATCGCCAAGTAATTGATGTCCCGAATTTCTGTTACAATTTCAAACCGAGCCAAGTTCAATAGCATCTTGTTTCTCCCGAGTCTGCCGAGTCGGTTATCTTGGCTGTAGAATGTAGGTAGGGTATTGGCACCCCGCCCTCAAAGCTCTAGGCAGAAATCATTTTGTTTTTCAGTCATAGTAATGCGCCATTGTAATGCTATGTTTTAATTGGTTAGTGAGACTTCTTTGTCCAGCTCTGGACAGATGAGTATAGTTCGCCAGGTTGCCCCAGCAGATCCAGATCTTCCACTTTCTTTAACGCTAACCCCCAGCGCCAATCCTTCCCGAAGTTACGCCGAAGTTATGGACCATCTTGCCGACTTCCCTTATCTCCAGTATTCTATTGACTAAAGGCTGTTCTTCTTGAAGACTTTCTACGGATGTTATTGTGCTTTTGTTTTCGACATCGACCCGCTAATGTTGCAGCATCCAAATACCTCCAAGTATAGAGGATGTAACGACGATTTCAGCAGCCCGAGTTTTCAGAGGCAACGATCTTGAAGTCGTCATAACTAGCTGACATCTGAGTATTGGTTGATTGTGCTCAAGACTGTCAATATGGCCACATCAGTTTTTCACCAGTAGCAACACGCAAATATTCTTTCACTCGAGAGTTAATTTATCGATCAATCAGAGTCTTCATAGCGACAACGACAGTCTCAGTACCCTCAAAACCAAATCGCCTATCGTTGGGGAACTTGGAAGCATGGATAGTTTCACATTCGTCGTTTTTGATCGGGTTATAGAGCTGGGGAATCTCGACAAGGCTTTGGATCCACTAATACTTCTCTCTGGAAGGAATATGGATGTATTCTACACCGTAGAAGCAGTAAGTCGTTTCACAGTTCTCTTGGACTTTCTGTTCTTGACGAATCCAGGCAGAATACCATGACTAAGGTTGGTATTTAGATCCTTCGGAACAATTCGGGTCTTAATGCGTCCTCAAAAGAAACTGAGAGAAGCTGGGTCTTCATATGGTTGGTGGTATGTTCTCTAACATTGTACCTGGCTAAAACTCTCGTAAGCTTTGATCACACCACGGCAAAGATTAGTAAGTGGAATGAAGTAGATTGACCAAAACGGCGGTTATGAGGCACAAATAATTCCTTATGCTTGTTGAATACCGGCCTTTCACTTCTCATTGACAGCCTATACTTCTTGCCTACGCTAGAACACACGTTTCCTCCGTCACTAGACAAGTACACATTGGGGTATTTTTTTGTTGATGCTTTGCTATAGTTGTTCAGCTGTTTCCTTTATTGAGGTGTCAAAGGGAGTGTCCGTTAGAGAGTGTTAAAGTGCTGGCCGATTTCTGAGTTAGTACTTTGTCAGATATGGGGCTAGTCGAGAAATTTACAGGTGGATTTCTTTAGTAGTAATATCGGTTGTAGTTTTGTATGTAAGTATTTAAACCACAGGCTACGGCACAGTAAAGTTGATTCGGTGCCTTGACGATTCGTGTATCCACAAAAGATTTTCTTCATTAAAACAAGATAAACTGGAAAATAAATAACTAGAGGCTTCAAATTCAAGAAAAGGATTAGATAACCAACGATGAAGTTTTGTCACCTACCTGCACTATAAAAGTTGACCTTTGTAGGTTATGTATTGACAAAAGTCATATAAAAACCGATTCATCTCAATTGTACTTGTGGTTATCAAAAGTTGAACTGTCCTAGGTGGATTACTTCTATGAAACATATCATCACATCATAAGTAATTGTAGAATGTAATTCTCCGAGGTAGATTACTGCTATCAGATATATTATCACCTCGTAAGTGATAATATCTAGTAGGCGCTCGTGTATTGTCACTCCTATTGACAGCTGGGTGTGATCCGGAACTCCCTTTTTCCCAACAAGTGATGTGTGTTCGTTTTATTAACTAAATACTTAGAATAATACTTAATGTCGGATTCTCAGCTGTAATTAATGAATAACTATTAATGGCTCAGTTTATTGTCACTCTGACCATTTCTCTTGAATAACTGGGCTGGCGTTTTAACTGATAATACATAAAATTTGATTCTTAACAGCTTGCTTTGTCATGACCCCCAGAATGTGCGCTTCCTGTTGGTTTCATCAACACAGTGTCCTTGTCTCTGTAAGTTAAATCTATTAACAGATTAAAATGATCATGGCAGTTGATGACTCTAGGCCAGGTTCAGGTGAACTATTTGCAAGTTTCATGCCATCAGACGACTACTGGAAAACTCAACTTATTGCGAGTGCGTCAACGACATTTTCTAGTATCTCTGACCATTCCCAAGAATCATGTAACCATGCAACCAGTAAACAAAGCCACCTCAACTAGGTAGTGTCTACTGAATAAGTGTCAAAACAGATAAACAAAAAGCACAACAATCGATTGACGACCCAACCAAGTACTGGACCCTAGAACTACCGTGGATATCGTGACGGAATATTCTTGCTGACTGTTCGCAAGTTTGTTAATTAACTAATACTGATAATAATACTCAACGATTATGTCTTAAATCCACTTATTAACGCTCTGCTTTATTCATGAGTTGACCACCAAGGTGGCATATGAAGAACTTAAACCTGCGACATATCCACCACAGTTCGGATGCAATCACCGTTGTGAAGGTCTTGGAAGGCTTCGTTGACTTCAGAGAGTGGCCGCGAATGGGTGACAAAGTTGTCAATCTCAAAAGTGCCGTTTCTGTATCGCTCCACCAAACCTGGCAGCTGAGTTCGACCTTTGATACCTCCAAAGGCTGAGCCCTTCCACACTCTACCAGTGACGAGCTGGAATGGTCTGGTGGCGATTTCCTTACCGGCAGCAGCAACGCCAATAATGACAGACTGGCCCCATCCCTTGTGGCAGGCCTCCAAAGCCTGTCGCATAACAATGACGTTTCCAGTACAATCAAAGGTGAATTCGCAACCACCATCGGTCATCTCAACCAGTTTGTCAACAATGGTGGTCCCCTCAGGCAGCTCAGTGGGGTTGACAAAATCGGTGGCGCCAAACTTGTAGCCCCATTCCTCCTTGTTGGGGTTGATATCAACTACAATGATCTTTCCAGCTCCTCGCTCCTTGGCACCCATAACTACAGCCAAGCCGATACATCCCGCGCCAAACACCGCCACATTGTCTCCTTTCTGAACGTTGGCAGTGACGGTGGCAGCTCCATATCCGGTTGTGACTCCACAGCCCAAAAGACAGGTTCGATTTTGAGGTGCCTGAGAATCAACAGCAACCAACGAAACATCAGCAACAACAGTGTACTGAGAGAAGGAAGAGCAGCCCATGTAGCTGAACAGGTCCTTGCCCTTGCACTTGAATCTGGTGGTTCCATCAGGCAGAACTCCTCGCCCCTGGGTGGCTCGCACCTTCTGACACAAATTGGTCTTTCCAGACTTGCAAAACTTACATTCCCTGCATTCAGCAGTGTACAGCAAGATGACAGAGTCGCCCTTCTTGACGCTGGTGACGCCTTCACCGACAGACTCGACAATTCCAGCACCTTCATGACCCAAAACAGAAGGGAAAATTCCCTCCGGATCAGCGCCGCTCAGAGTATATGCGTCAGTGTGGCAAACACCAGTGTAGGTGACCTTGACTCGAACCTCATGAGCTCGAGGAGGAGCAACCTCCACGTCCTCAATTGTCAGGGGCTTTCCAGCCTCCCACGCAACAGCAGCCTTGCAAGTGATAACTTTTCCTTCTGTGGACATTGTGTTAGTGGAGAATGAGAGCTGGTGACTCGAGTTTTAAATATCGAATATGTGTGGGGGTATCAGGTCTCATATCTCCGCTAGGGTAAACTTAGTCCATTCTTTCATTTATGTCTAGAGTTTGTTCGTATGACATTTTGGGTTGGTTTTGGGCTGGAGAGGGGAGGTGAGACTTTCATGTCAAAAATCAGTTATAAATCTATTCTCCTCTGCTGCTTTTTTCTTGTCGATTCACTCTCCAATATTTATTATTGCGCTCAGCCGTTTATATTAGAGTTTGAAATACGACTACAGAAGACGGATTAACACGGAACAATGTCCGTCAACTCTGTGCGGCTTAATTTGAAAAAAAGCAATGATGACCAATTCTCAAATTTGTAATAGCGGATCTATTTCCAAGGTTTCTCTTAATGCCGTCATTCTGTGAATGGTCAGATTGCTGTGTTTTTTTTGTTTTTTTTTGTAGTAATGCCCAATGGATGCTGAGGATGGGGAGACTTGTGGAGTTTTGAGGAATGATGGCTGACTATTTACAGATTCTTGCTTCTTATTAGATTCCTGCTTCTTATCAGATTCCTACTTCTATTCTAGTTAACAAGCTTTACTTAGAATCCAACAAGCTTGATGACCTTCAAGAGGATTTTCAGCAACAGCTTTTCGTTAGCCATTATGCTGCAAGAAATCCATGGCGGCAACGTAGAATGCGTTTGCCTTTCGGAACTCATCTGAGCCCAGCTCATAAGGAATTCGAAGCACGAACTGTTTGTCGTTATCGAGATCGAATCCAGTAAGTGATATGTAGAGATGAAACGAATCTACAATTCCTGGCTGGGAAAATCTTAAGCCAACTATCATTAATCAATTTTGGTCAATTCGAAAACTCACCAGCACAGTATCTACCAGGGTCAAATAGGAAAGTGGATATAGATCTCTCCTCAACCGCGGACCCTCGCTTTTCGAAATTGGTTGAATAATGACATTGAGGGAAACACATAAATAAACTGAAACGAGCCTGAGCCTCTATCCAATCCCTCAATGTTGGATTTCAGGAGCAAGTTGTTTGTCATTTAATTTTGCTTACTCATTTCTCCTTTTTCTTTTTCACGCTTCTTCCATTTCTCGGTTTTTCTGTCTTATTGTACCATCTACCCATCTTTTGTGCCATGAGAAGTACTCGACCATGATTACACAAACCGCTAACCAATCTTTCTGTTCTTATCAGATCTTACCATAATGGGTATAGTGGTTTGAATGTGTGAGGGAAAAACAAAAAACCAAATAACATTGCAGTCATATAATTATAACTGAGTAAAACAATAAACCTGATGTTTCCCATAATCGATAAATGAAAGAATTTTTGTTTGTTTTGAAACCCTACTAGAAACTCTTCAATAGCAATTTGAGAAATCCGCTTCTCCTATGAATTACTAAACATCTATTTTCAGAGTACCCATGGTCAACTTTTTTTGTCACAAATATATCTTTACCAAGTGATAACTATCTAATGGGTGCCCAGTATATCGTCGCTCTGATCATTCCTATTTACAACCAGGTGTGTTCTGGAACTCCCTTTTCCAAACAAGTGATGTGTAAGTGTTGTATTGTAAGTATTTAGTTAATGTAACGAACTCACACATCACTTGTTGGGAAATGGGAGTTCCGGAGCACACCCGGTTGTCAAGAGGAATGGTCAGAGCGACAATACACTGGGCACCTACTAGACACTTATCACTTACGAGGTGGTAATTTATCTAATAACAGTAATCCACCTTGGAGGATTACATTCAACAGTAAGTTCGTTAACTAAATACTGATAATAATACTTGTTGCGTGATTCTCAACATGTTCCTTGTTCCATTTAAACTAAATAATAGACTCACATCATTAAAATATTCATAACAGTTATTTGTTTAAAGGATTCACATACATTCAATCATAAGTATTTTAAGTCTACTTGTTTTTCTTGCTTGGTGTTTCACTTTGGAGTAAATAAAATCTAATAAATCTGGAAATCCCTAATTATCGAGTTATATCATGTTCTCGATAATCCTTTCTTGTCCTCTTTTCAATCCATTTTTTTTTCTCATACCTTTTAATAATTCTAACTAATTGAAGTAAGCTTACAAGTTAGAATGATTTATAGGTTGAATTCAAGTTTTTGAAAACATGCTACTCTTCGATTACGTTGTCGGTAGATTCTCTCCTCCGTTTCTGAGTCACGTGACTAAATCACATTTTAGCTCATATTAACCTGAAAGTATTCTTTTCAAGAATCCGCAATAGTTTAGTGGCTAGAATTTCCGCCTGTCAGAACTTGTTCAGCACGCGGGGGACCGGAGTTCAATTCTCCGTTGCGGAGTTCTTTTTGGATGAAGATACATTTTACTGTTCTCGCTTTGACTGTCATGACTCAGTAATTACTTGGGGCTTGTTGATACTGTGGTTCAACTTAGTTGGGCATCGCTTTGGCTGTCATCGAGTTAAATCGGTTCGGCACCGCTTCGACTGTCGCTGATATGTTTTATATGTTTATAATGTTATCTTTTTCTGTTACACGAATGACCCCAAACAGCAAGTTCCAATATTAAAAAAATGCTATTGCATAAAGAAACTGCTTATAGAAGTGGCCAAAAGCTAGCTCAACCAATAATCATTTCAAACGAAGTGAGTCCCAAGGTAGAATGTGGCGGTTATTCGCCCCCATAAACAGACAGCCCGTTTTTATTCTGCACTCGTCACTATTGAAGATCGATTTCAGCTGTCTCAAATGCCACTCCAATACGATAGAGCTAGAAGACGGCAGGCTAACATGTTCATTCCGAAAATGCATTAAAAATACAATGAACATGGCAGCTAATGATTCACCATGCCCGTAATATAAATATTCATCCTTTGTGCACAGCTCTGAGTTATACAACAGATACTAGCTCTTTCACTCATTCGTTTTCCAACCTCGACCGTTTTTCGCTTTCTCCGTTATCCTGGGCACCTCTCTTGAGAGATCTCATTGTGACATAGAAAAAATCCCTAAGACCGACGAGACCATACTCATGTGCAGCATAATCCAAAAACCCTTGTTTGAACTCCTGATTGGTCAGCTTTAGACCGCCTCTCAGTGCATTAGCAACAAGAGACTGGGCTGTCACGGGCCCCTCATGCCGTCTTTCGATTTCTTCATTGTCCTCCAGGCTCCACATATACATAGCAGCAATATGGCTCAAAGCAGGTGACATTGTAAGCCCAAATACACTATCGATGGTAACAGGAAATCTTGCCAGGCTGGAAAGAGATTCCAAAAATACTGGGTCAAGCTGGAGACGTCTGTTGCTCCATAAGGCATTACAAACCTCAATAACAGCTTGTTTGTAAGTTGGTGACTCGAGAGACAAGTTTCGGAGAAGGAAGAGGATATTTGCAAGTCGAGAAACCATGCTTGGATCAGCTTGAGCCACGCATTGATACACAAAAGACAATGGCGGGACCAGGGGTTGACGTAAAGACGTCTTGACAGTGAACTCGGCTGCCTGTTCGTAATACTCCAATAGTACCAGCAGTGGTACAGCAGGTGTATCGAGCTTGAAAACTGCGGTGTGCACTTCCTGGCTACACATACTTCTGCTTTCCTTATCAGTTTGAACAGTGGGTAAAGTTGACCAGTTGTTGAGCAATCGGGTAAGACATCTAACCATCTCAACAGGGTTAATAACCACCAATTTTTCCAAAAATGCACGTTTCAAAGTCGACCTGTCCAAAAGAGGTAGCTGCGAAAGAAGTTCCCATGTGGTCTCTGTAACCTTCTCATTGTGCACAGCCTCCACTAAATGTTTGACAACTGCAAACGGCATAGAATGGGTATACTCCATATATTTCATGACTGCTTTTTCATCAATGTTCCCTGTTAACCATCGATTCAGTCGTTGTTCGTCCAATTGGGTTGCTTTAAGGTGGAAAACCCTCACCAGGTAAGGATCGGAAATTACATTTGGAATTTGTTTGGGCATGGGTTTGTCAACAGCAGCTACGATTTGGCGCAATCTTGCAGCACTTTGGTAGAGAAGAGGTTGGTTTGTGTTTGCAAAAACGTTCAAAATCTTTGCCAGTAATTTTTCATCTGGTGGGATCACAGCGGAAGAATCGGATTTTATATCAGAAGAAGAAGAACCCGTTAAAAATGGTTTAAAGTGTGAATACAAATTTAGCAGCGAATCAATGCACCCCGAGGTACGAATATCTCGGTTCTTGTTCTTGATTTGTAGCAGGGTGTCATATCTCCACCGTTGAACAGACTCGGGCGTGGTGCTGATGAAAAGCAGTGAACACAAATAGGGCCGCAGAGTCTCGTAGCTGAGATAGTTAAAAAGCACTGTGTAAAGCGAATTGAGAATTTGGACATCTTCCAAGAACGGATGCACAGTGCACAACCACTTTAGCAACGTCTTCTGGATATTCAGGCTGGGTTTGCTTGCAGAGATTCCAAGACTTGAGCATATTCTGATCACCGTAGACGAAAGAATAGCCTTATTGGGGATCAAGAGATTGGATAGTCTGGAGGATAGAAACGTGGGACAAGATGGGTTAACCAGGCTTCCTACCACCATGTCGAGTTCAGGAGGTGTGAGACCCCTCTCAGAAACATGAAGAGTTACAGCGGGCAATAATTCCTCTACCCTGGGCTTGGCATCACATTCGAGCAGTTCCGATAACGACATGGCTGTCGCGACATTGACGCGTGATGTGATCAGTATAGTGAAAAGTTTATTTTATATCAAACTTAAGGTGGTCTTCAAGAGATACTAACCTTAATCTGGTGGTCTGCAAAAACAAAGTCACTGATACCAACCTTAATATGGAGGTCTGTGAAAAACAAAGCCATTGATACGAACCTTAATCTGATGTTCTATCTGTGTAACACAACTGTGATCCAACAAACAGTAGTTTAAAATGAAATAAACTTGCATGTGGGTAGAGTTTTAATCTATATTACAATGAGGGTACAAAGAGCACTACTGAGTTGAGAATCAGGGAACAGACCGTGGCACATCCATGGTTAGAGTGACAATACCCTCAGCACCTATTGGATATTCATCAACTACGAGGTTGTAAATATCTATTAGAAGTAGTCAATCTAATTCAACAAGCTGATTTTTCTAAGTATATAACAATGGTTATGCAAAATGGATCTTCCCAATGCAATTCTTTGTTTTTGGACTGTCAACGACTTTCACTCTTTAGCCTTTAGCACCTCTTTTTAATTCTTATGAGTTCTTCCATGAATCAATACAAACTGATCAACCTCAGTCTGTACTATCAAATGGCTGTTCCATTCAGAATGATTCCTCAAGTGTTGGGTACTCTTCCACCTTTCATCATCAACTCCCCTTGACTCAATGCGTCTGAGATTGTCTCCGAAAACGACTTGTTTACGTGAAACATCTGAACTTACAGGATAGTGGAGACATGAGAGAGATGCTGTAAGATGAAACCTATTAGTAAAATGAAGTATGACTCAGAGTAGTAAAAAATCAATGTCATGTAGGGTTTGAGCGATTACGCCAGTAAAAGCACGATAAAATGGATTCGTCATATGGGATCATGTCTCATCTGTGTGGCATAAAGTTTTCCGGTTTAGGGGTAATTAAAGTTTCGGGCACCACCCCACTTTTTGTGTCCCTAGACTCTTGAACTCATCGTCTTTTTATATAGATTTGCGTAGAATCCTGGTGGCAAGAATTGGTTTCAACTAATATACTCCAATCAATTGAGTCTTCTTCCAAGTAATTGGCTTTTTTTTCAATCAATGTAGGTTGTGATTTGCACATGCATTAGATCGTGTGACGCACATCAATAAGGCTTGGTCATGCAAGTTTTGGAGCAATGGCAACAGCCCTGTATATATATATATATATTCAATTGGCTCTGGCTACAGTGCAACATCGACCATGCCATCTATTGGAGAGACAAAGAAGCTGACCGAAGAAGAGGTTGCAGCTGCTGCTGCTCATTTCATGGTATACGTCGACGAGCCCCTGGATGCTCGGCATCCAGCAGAGATTGTAACTATCATGCCCTGTCGCACGGAACAATGGTGGACTCGTCGTATAACACCCAGAGGAGATAAAGCTCCCTTTGCTGTGCTCAATTTCAGGCGCCAAGGATCCATCAGAGCTGAAGATATAAAAGCAGCAAGTGTGAGTCCAAAAGATTGGCATCACAAGAAGCCCCGCTTCTCTGAGAACACTCTTGAAATGATAAAACAAGCTGCTTATTATGCAATCGAATATGACACAAGCCATGTTGCCTTCTTTGATTCGGATTCTTTGCTCCTTCTTGTAACTTTGCACTCCAAACACTACGTCACACACATCACTGACAGAGATAAAATGTGGGTGTCCCTATTAGGGTTTTTGGAGCGAGCTTACCAAGCTTCATTCACGTATGGCAAGAGCCACTTCCCTTCGTTGCAGTCCATGTCAAGCAGAACTGCTGTCTAAGCGACATTATAACAAACAATTACTATTTATTTAACCTCACCAATGCATATCAAGATTTCTATTCTCCGAAAGAAGGGATAGAGTCTAGCTATGGCGATGAGTTATTTTTATTCTAATCAATTTATCCTCTCCAGTCGAACTTCAAGTGTATGAAACAAATGTGGGTCATTAGTTGCTGGAAGGGCTCAGGTCTAGCACTACATGTTGTGTTTTTCATGAAGTCATACTACACTATACTTGACTGAAAAACTGTATAGCTATGATTTGAGACTAATAGAAATAGCAGAACGAAAAAATCAACCAATGACGTAGTTAAGAAATTTACAATTTTTTAGTCTGGTTTGATCATGATATAAAGAAAATATCTCTGCCTATTGCTTGGGTTATTTATAAGAAACACTTAAGCTATTTGTATAATGATCTAACTGCCATTACTTTTGTACAAATATAACTGGAGGTCGCATAGTTGGTCACAGTCGGAGTTAGAATAATCTCCAGTGAGCCAAACATTGCAGCATTTAAAAGTTTTTAACGGTGGGATTTTATGCAACCCACTTACTCGTATCCCCAATACTTGCTGAACCCTGAAGTTGTACTCGATTAAAATTGGGTTCGCCATAATAGTTTAAGATGTGTAAGGTAGGCTTTGTTTAAATTAAGGGTACATGCAATTCTGGTGTACTATAATAACCCCAATTTCGTCGTTTTTGGTACCTTACTCTCCTACCTCAAACTTGTAATAAAGGTTTCATTCATTGTTTGAAAATCAGAACGTTCTCGAGCACTGGCAGAAATTGTGGAATTAAGGTGGGACTGTCTGGAGGCAGGGTTGGGTTCTTTTGGATTTTTTGGATTTCTGAAAATTTCCTCTTTTGTATAAGATTTCTTTCTAAGATTTCCTTTTTGTGACTTTCCATTGTTCAGAATGTCTCAAATACACTAACTGAAATTAACTATTAACGGGCTGGCTTTAAAGTTGAAGACTAATTAGGGTGATGCCAACCTTAACATTGCAAGCTCGGTGTTTTAAAACATGTAAGTAATCTGGCCGCTTAAGAAAAATCAAAAATTAACTGATGGGTTCTTATTGCATCCCAGGAGTATGTTTTGTTTGAAACCACATCAAACAACTTGACCAGGTGCTGGCTGTTGATAGCCTCAAGATCCAAACACAGTTCATATATTTCCTAGCTAACTTGTGAACCACGGAAAATTCAAACCAAGATACTAGTTACCAAAGTGGAGAAAGAGATCACCGAAACTTATTGATTTGAGACTGATTTCCAGTCAATTTCAGTAGTCAAAATCATCTTTTTCTATTAGAATTACTTCAGGCAATGAGCGAAAAAGCTGATCATTTGAAATTTCACTAAGCAAAAAAAACAAATTAGCGGCGCCTGGTTTCGATCCAGGGACATCAGGGTTATGAGCCCTGCGCGCTTCCACTGCGCCACGCCGCTTGATGAGGACAATGTCAGTAAGAATTCACCAAATAGTGAAGTCCAGAAACAAAAGCCAGGCAATTACTTAGAACTATTTCATATTTATGTTATAGTCAATTGAATGTATGAGAAAAAAAAAACCAGGCACAGTCTACTTGTAGACCTGCTTCAATTATTTAGAATTATTTCATATTTATGTCATAGTCAAATGATTGTATGAGAAAAAAAAACCCCAGGCTGAAGATATACAATTGTAATCAATTGAAGGTATGTGAAACACAAAAACTAACTCGTAGACTCACAACAATTACTTAGAATTATTGCATATTTATGTTATAGTCGATTGAATGAGAAAAGAAAAGATAACTCCAAGTATTGAAACAAAATTGTCATTGAATATCTTGCAAATTGGCCAACGCGTAATTATACACCCAAACTTATAAGGGTAGAAGTTGGAAATTAGACCAAAGTGTTCGCAGTCTAGAATAAATTGAATGGAGCTAATTATATGATTGGTTCGCCGACTGTGAGTTAGACTAATGCACGTCTTCTAACTACAGACCTCACAGTGGAAGAGTCCAGACTGGTAGGCTTAAAGTCCCTATCGGCTAGCAACCCTGCACTTTCGTAAACAGTCAAATACTGCTGATCCTTAGGTAACTTCAACCGGTCCCACATCTCATGTACATCAACTTGGAGTTGCTGACCTCCTGCAAAAGAAAAGGTGTTCACGGCTATAACCTGACGAGTGAAATACTCAGCCAAAACCTTGGAGAAATCCTCCAGAACCTGGAACATGTCTTCTGGCGAAAGGCATTGTCTCATGATACCAAGGTACTGGTCCATGGTCTGGATTGGTACTGATAGTTGAGAGCTAGGCGGGATTTTCGCGGGATCTGAATACTCCACATGTTTCGACCAGTCGTTCAATTTGAAGTAGGCCTTCATTCCATCCTGCATTCTCTTGTTCAGAAATCCTCTAGCAGTTTGGTAAACACGATCCTGAAGAACTGTATATCCCTTGATAGTATCATCAAACAGGGTTCCATCATCTTTTTCGTTTGTGGGGAGATTAGCTGTTGTTTGTTGGGCATCAGTATCAAGTCCTCCTTCTCTCCTGGTAGAATCGTTCAAAGAAGTGATATCTCGCCAAAGCTCTAGGAAAAATACATCTTCTCCCCAAACCTGCAGCGCTTCTATCAAGAACTTGGCGCTTCCAAACAATCTACAAACCCTCCAAATTCCTTCTTCTTTGTCGGCCTTTTGAGCCTCAGAGCCTACGAGGGCCCTTGACAAGAGAGAGATGTTTGACTCCAACAACAAATTCTGTTCATGCAATTGCTCGTGGTAAAGGTCCAGAATGGTGGTTTGGATGTTGATAAGAAATTTCAGTCTGTAAGTGACGCTCGACAGACTTCTATAATGATCGGTGACGCCTTCTATAAGGTCTTTAACCATTAGGGCACTCTTAGTAGGTTTGGTTGAACCATGCTCCACTCCATCGAAGTCAATCTCCCAAGCATCTGGCAAATGCATGATGGATTGGAATCTGGAAATTGCAAAATCACGTTCAACATTCAGCCAGATTGAAAACCGTTCGGGAGTTAAAAGAGTTCCGGAAATTCCGATCCAGCTTCCCTTGTTTGGACTGTAAAAATATCTTTCTTTCAAGGAGGTTTCAAAAACAACAGTTTCATGAAGAAGATGGGAGAGTTCAGTGGGTGAGTCTCTTAGAGAATCAAACAAAGAGGTCGACTTTCTAATAGCAGAAGGAATTAGAGCACAAATAAATTCGTTAACAGCGTTAGAATGACCTTGCAATAATGGATGAACATAGTCTTGCAGAAACATTTCCTGTTCTTCAATGATATTCAAAAAGTAAGAGTAGAACCATTCAGGCTTATCGGGTTGGTTTGTGTCCTTATTCCCTTCGAAATGGAACCGTAATCGAACATCGTATGGTTCAGTCAGAATCAAAAATGCTTGTAGTGGGACTCCCTGGGGGTCAGAAGGAGATTCAGTCCTCAGAGAATTATCTAAAAATATCATCTCTTGAAGAACTGCAAGGAGAGTTTCTGAGGGCTGGAATTCTTTTGAGGGGTATTTACAGGTTTCCAATTCTTTCCTGGCCTGGGTTGTAAGTCTTTCAAGTTCTGATGCTGCTTCTCTTTGGAGCTTGGCTCGCCATTGAGAATAGAAAGCTGAAGCCACTCCAGAAACCGATCCCCGTTGATTCAGCTCAAGGTATTCTTGAATTGCAGTTTTCAAAGAACCTGAGGTGCCATTTCCGGATGCATAACTCTGCTGTAACTCCAACAAACCTCCCAGGTGTTGTTCTGTGGAGGCAAGTGATTCAGCATTCCTGATAGATGCCTGTAATTCCTTATTTGTGTCGATTTCTTCATGGTTTGCAAGCTCGTCAAGAGCAGCCAAAACCGACGCTTTGTCGCCCTCCTCAATTAGGTCTTGTACCTGTCTCGCATGCTTCACTAGTTGTTCCGACACCTGGCTATGTAGTGTTGTCAGTTCCTCATTGAGTTGTTCCTCTTTAGCCAAAAGGTCGGACTCCAATTTATCGAGAGAGTCCAAATCCGCCAGAGTCACAAACTTTGCGTCTAGAAAAAGTCGTCCTGATGCTTTCCCAATGTGGCTGCTCATGAGTTGTGATGGAGGTGGGATAGTTTGCTTACGTCAGATAGAGACAGGTACATAAAGTGTCGCCAAACTCTAAATCACATAAAGTTGTGGAGTTTTATCATCATCACCACAGACACTTTTCTTTCAGACCAAAATGGCAGGTGAGTTTTGAGCACAAAGCTGGTGCCTGGCGGGAAATCCAGTGCCTGACAGCAAATCCGGTGCCTGACGGTAACCCCGGAAACTGACAGCAAACCCTATGGCTTTGTGTCTCATTCTTTCTTTTTACTAACTCAGTACGAAGCAAAAACACAGTCATCAAGCTGTTTTCGTCGGCAAAGACCGGAGTCATGCGAACTGTGTTCCGACCCCGTGTGGCCAGACCCATTACCCAGGTCAAGTATGACCCTATTGGTGAGTGAATGAAGTTGTGGTTAAATGTGACACAGATAAACGAAATCATCAGGTGACACAAACAAACAGTATCCTGTTGGCAAGATCAACTGTCATACGGAAGATACTATTAGCTCACTCTTACGAGA
Organism: Yarrowia phangngaensis; assembly: GCA_900519005.1. Taxonomy (NCBI): domain Eukaryota; kingdom Fungi; phylum Ascomycota; class Dipodascomycetes; order Dipodascales; genus Yarrowia; species Yarrowia phangngaensis. The sequence continues at coordinate 653,399 of ULGR01000001.1, read as the reverse complement.
AGTTCTGGTATGAAGCTGTTCCAACAGGGAGGTAACTGTCAGATTTTCCTTTATCATGTCATTTTGTGGGCAGGTTTAAGTGGAGTACAGCGAAATGAGAAAGCAACGGATCAATGCCTTTTCTAGGATACCAGGTGATGATTAGTTCTTTGTCATAAGTTTGCTGAATTTTCCATTTGATGAATCCTCCATTTGTTGCATCCTACCATCTCGGCTACGGCTATCTGCATGCAAATCATGAGGATCTATTTCATTTCTGATTCCAAGTCTAGAAACTAACACAGTCAAACGAATGGTCCTGTTTGAAGAGACCAAGACCCGACGAGGAGCCGTGGAGCCTCGAGGCAAGGAATCCAAGAAGTCTGATGATTAGACATTGTATATAGTTAATATTGACCAAGTTATATTGATCCGAGGGTTACTTGGCAAAAGGATTGGCATGTATCGTCACGTTTTGAATCAGTATTGGCGTAATGGGGCGGTTCTTTCTGTCAACTTCCACTTTCTCCAAATCATCTAAAGTCTTGTCTCCATCAATGACTTTGCCAAACACGGTGTAATTACCATCGAGACTGACATGTTTACCGTAAGTGATAAAAAACTGACTTCCATTCGTATTTGGACCCGAATTGACCATCGATACTATTCCTCGTGAATTGTGTCTTAACGTTGGTTTGATTTCGTCTTCGAATTTTCCTCCCCAAATTGATTCTCCTCCTTTGCCTGTTCCCGTAGGATCCCCCATTTGTACCATGAAGGCTGTGTTAGTGATTAGAAATATTTGAAATCCGTCAGCTATTCACTCGTCCCCACTCCTCCAACTCACTCTTTATGTTTCTGTGAATTTTCGTTCCATCATAGACACCGGCAGCACAAAGGGCAATGAAATTCTGAGTTAGCAAATAAGATCATGTGGATTTCTCATCCTACTCACCTCTGCGGCTTTTGGAACAGCTTCACAGAAAACCTCCACTTTGATATCCCCCAGGTCGGTGTGAAGTGTGACAGACATGCTTGAGTTCATTGTGCATGGAGTTTAACTAATATAATGTTAGCTAAGAAACTTAATCAAAACACAAAGGTTTTATAAACTATTACTAAATTGTTGTTTTTTCATGTTTGTGTCGATATTACCGTTTGTGCTCTGAGCAAATCGTTTGAACAAGTACATGTTCTTTTCGAACAATTACGTTTGTGCTCTGTCTGTGCTCCACACTTTGTAAAGCTCCACCAAGACCCGTGGTGGTCCTCTATGAAAAGAAAGTCATGGAGTATCCAAGTCAAGTGTCGATTGAGTGAAATAATCGATTACAGTCGAAGCAGAGCCGAACCGATTTTGTTATTAACAATTCAATTTAACAAACACATTTATCCAACTCGCTCAGCACGGCTAGATACCCATCGCACAAAAGTCTTCTACAATGGATTTCACAGAAGAAACCTCGAGGGTGAAACACACTTGCCCCTTCAGGTCCACCGATACTTATTCATATCCAAAATCCCTCATAGCCACTTTTAGCGTTCCAGGAATGGTAGCTTCGCTGCATTGCCTGATCAGACAGCAGCAAACACCAATTATCCGAATGAACTGTTCCTCTCGTACTGGGTGAACAATCCAACACTTACTGAATTCTCAGATTTTCCACTAATCTATTGAGCATATGTTGAGCTGGATTGGCCCATTCGTCTATCACCAAGCCTTGTCCTATGGAAACTATCAAGGGCGTAACTGTCTCCACCTAACAGACCATTTGAAGCATCTGTGTAAGACTAACACGAGAGACCGAAGTTTGCGGGGTCTTCTTTTCCAGCTGATTCTGCCAACCCGTTCGGCCAGTCAGATTTCCCTTGCCTGTACCAGTTCTGGGGTAGGTGACGGCTACCGCGACAGAACAGGCAGTGTGTTCAGACGGCTCCTAGCTGGCTGAGGAGGTAACGGTGGTACAAATATAGGGAGGAGTTATCCTTTCTTGTCAACACCTCGAAATAAGTTTGTCTAGAGATGAGGTATCGTTCCGGACAGGTCGGCCAGGACTACTCAACTAACATCGTCACATTATCAACGCCCCAAGATGTATTCTCACGCTGAGAGTCTCTCACGCCCAAACCCTGCCAGTCCAAACACACCTTGTTCTGATTCCGCCGCCGTAGCCTCAATCTACGCCTTCTAACGCCTACACGAATCGCTTTCTGCTTGGTTGCAGTAGTCGCCAAATCTGACACTGTAGCATCTGTCAGACCGCCATTCTTAACCACTAAGTGACTCTGAATGTTGTGACCGAAACTTGCAGTTCACGTGTACTGTCGACGATTTGACCCGCCAAATATACACTTCCTGGTATACTAAAAAGAGTTTCAAAAAAAAGACCAACTCTCGTTTGTCAAAAAGAACTCCCCCACAGGGGCTCGAACCCTGGACATTTCGGTTGCAATGCTCTTAGTGGGACTAAAAGCCGAACGCTCTACCAACTGAGCTATAGGGGATAACCACTAGGCCACAATTAAGCTTTTTGAAAATTACAAAAAGGTGTCCTATACTTTCTAAATTTTGATGGGTTTTTCCGGTTTTTCATAAAACATTATTATTAAAGAAAAACAGTTTAAAATCTGGCGTCCACAAGAAATTCATTCAAGTTACTAGTAGTAACACCTCATCAACTTTTAATCATGTTTTCTATTTAATCATCCTCCTTTCAGTGGCCTTCAGAGCACCAACTGAAACGAAAAGATTCCTCTTTTGAACGAAAAGAATTTCCTCTTTTGAACGAAAAGAAATTCCAACTTTGGATGTCACAAGAGACTGAGACTTAGAGTCCAACTTCTTGAAGAGTTGCACTTATTCGGTCTGAACTACACTAAAACTACTCAATAACAATAACAATTAACTATATACACAAAAATGGCTTTAAAAGTCCGATTACTTCTCCTGGTTGGCCTCGCTCTGTTCGGCTCGGTAGGCAAGAGCTCGCTTTCGTCGCTCTTGAACCTCCAAGTCTCGTCGCTCCAACTCTTCGATCCACAGCTTCTCTCTGTGTCGAGCAACCATCTTTTCCCGCTCCTTCTGCTCCAGCTTCTCTTTGGGGTCCTGACCGTAGTACATGGCTCCTCCAATCAGGGCAGCAACGGTGAGACCCTGGAATCCCACTCGGGCAAAGAACATTCGGTTGGCCTGACGCTTGTTACCGGCTCGGAGAGCTCGAGCTGACAGAATCAGGGCTCCACAAGTGGCGAGACATCCCAAAGGAACCAGAGGCTGTTCCTTGCATCGCTCCAGGATCTTGTAGTATCCAGGGGGCTTTTCGTTTTCGCTGGGTTAGTCAAGATAGCCAAAAAAGACAACAACGTAATTGCGACAAACATAAACGCATTCATTTCTGCAAGTCCAGCTCGTCAATCCACAAACGAGATATATTAACGATACCCAATATGTTCAAGATTCATTTAGAATTGCCACCGGCTTGGAACAGATTGTGTCACAAGACTCATGTCTCACTTGTTGATTACCTGTTATTTCAACCATTCTTTCAATATTCTGGCCCTCCGTCTCAACCTCCAGAACACTCACTCAATGTTGTTACCGTTATCGAAACTTGAAGGGAGATCTGACATGTTGTGTGTGTGGTGTGGTGTGGTGAGGAAAGTGAGGTGAGAAGAGAAAGTGAGAAGTAAAAGTTACATTTCGAGAAGGAAGGAAAATTTTACAGTCTAGATAAAGGATATTTGAAACCAATATTGATGAGTGGCTTTTAACATGTTTTATATCAGGGACATCGATTGATTATATACATGGACGACCTTTAATGAGATGTTATCTTGTGGCTGATATGGTATGACCACCGCCTCACACAAGTGGCCATGTGGCTGGTGCTGTCGTGGCTGAAAATTTCGGTGGCTGTGCTAATTGGATGAAGCTTAAATGTTAAACACTAAATTGCGAGTGAATGTGGCTAATCTTAAATACTGTTACTATGGTAACCAAATCTATAATTCTCCAACAATGAACTCCTTGAACTCCTTGTAAGCCCGCTCGAGATCGTCGTTGACAATCACCAAATCATGAGCTCCAGGCTGCTTGGAGTACTCCAACTCACCCTCGGCAGCTGCCAGGCGTTTCTCCAGAGACTCAGTGGTTTCAGTTCCACGGCCAGAAAGACGGGCTCGCAGCTCCTCAATAGAAGGAGGAGCCACAAAAAGAAATCGAGCGTTGAGATCCGAAGTTTTCACGGCCTTGACTCCTTGCATATCAATGTCCAAAATGCACTGCTGGTTCTTGACTGCCACCTGTCGTACTCCCTCCACGGCAGTTCCGTAGTAGTTGCCTCCAAACTGGGCCCATTCGATGAACGCCTTGTCCTCGATCAGCTGCTTGAACTTGTCCACAGTCACAAAGTTGTAGTCCTTGCCGTCAACCTCTCCCTCTCGGGGCTGTCGAGTAGTGTAAGAAATAGAAAATCCAAACCGATCAGGGTACTCGGCCAAAAGTCGCTTCAAAAGCGTGGACTTGCCTGTTCCGCTGGGGCCCGAAATCACAATGGGCGTGAGAGATGACGACGCGGATGTGGACATGGATATGTTGTGGTGTAGCACTTGTCTTGGTGAAGTGGTGAAAAAGTTTGAAGTTGCATATACTCGAATTTCACCAGACACAATCGGTCGCGACAATCTCAATAATCGGAACAAGCGTGACATTTTATCGTTTTTGCTAGGAATTTATCTTAGTTAGTTGAGTAGTTTTGGTTTATTAAAAGAGAGTGCTTGTAGCTTTGCTGAGCACGACGCCGCAGGCACCGGAATCTGGGGTTGAGCAAGTTTGGGAGCAACCCAACTGGGCTATTATTAGTATCGTGTGAATATTGGATTTACATAAGTAAGTAACGGCTTGAAACTTGCCCAACTTCCTCTAATTCCAAGTTATCAGATTACAGGGAGACTGTTCATTTGAAGGACAAGTCCCATAATAGGGTTTTGACAGCTTGTTGGTACGTCATGCGCCTTGTGGCGCCTTGTGGCGGTACGGTATGCGTCTCATGGCTAAACCTTACTCATCAATCTGACCAGTCTATTACCAGCCTCAAGTCAAGCAGTCTATATAAGCAGCTTTAGTCCACATGACAAGATGATTGGTTATCGGACTTAACAGAGAGTAAACTTGGGTTTTTGTGCTTTCTGAATCCCTCACAGACGCTAGGTTCACCTGTAGGATTCCACAAACTTCTTTGTCACTGTCACTTATTCGCCTGAAGTACCAGCCGCCCTGCCTTCTTCTGCACACACCTACCCCATCAGTAGCTTGGGTGGGTTACACTATCAGGAATCTGACACTGTCCAGGGCCATAATGCTTCATCTACAGCGACTTCAGTGCACTTTAATGTGATTTTGAAAGTGTACATGTAAAATACAGATCGCAAGGGCATTGGCGAGTTGTTACACCAAGAGTATTGTTTTGAGTGCATCTGGAAGAGAATATCCAGCAGCTCTACATCTACGAAAGGCGAGACGCTACGTTTCCACCTTCGTTTGGAATTACTTTCTGTTGTTCTAGCGAGCTAAGAGCAGAACTCATGGCTGATGTGAGTATTATGTGTACAATGGCCAGGCAGATCTAAGAGTATCAACTATTGTGATTACATCACGAGGAACTGTCTCTGAACAATCCCACATGATCTAAAGAAGGTACCATTCGAAACGACCTTATTGATTTTCATATTGATATTTATTCAAATGACGTTTTGGCCCAATTTACCGAGAACTTCGATTACTCCACTCTGAGATTGGATTTTGTCAAGAATATCTTGACCTCAGAAATCTTTGGCAAACAAATCATGCTCACGCATATGTTGCCCGAGCCCGATCTCTACAGACTTTTTTGCTGTCACCAAAGATCTCACGATACGCTTACCCTGCTGGTACTTCTTCGAGGAAGCTACTACTACTACTACTATACAGTGTTAAATTGAGCCACCCCATCTGTACCAGGTAAATAGGCGTCTGATTTCAGTCGGTGGATTCCATGTTCTTTGGAAAGACTGGCAGACGGCTGTTTTTGGCAGATCGGGTGAAGATGCGTGAGTTTGCTTTAACAGATTCTAACCGTTCTAACAGGCCACTACTAGAGCCCAAGTCGTACTCTGAAGCTTTCTCCACCCCTTGCTTGAAACATTTAAGATCGTAATCTCTGTACACACGGAATCCAGCTTTGCCCCGTTTAAAGGATTTATAAGGAGTCCATCCACGGTATCTGATACTAACGATATCATTGTCGATCACGTCACAAAAAAATTGAACAGGCAGATAATTCAACCTGTTGAGGCTGGTTAAACCTGCTGGAGCCGGTTAAACCTTCGATCTATGTAGACAATCTCTTATCTGCGTCAACCACTTTCCTTGAGGCTTAAAATACTAATGAATCTAGCCGTCAGTACGCCCTCCAGCCCGAAGGATTACCGAATCATTGAGGTCAACGCCCGACTGTCCCATTCTTCTTCCCTTGCCTCCAAGGCCATCAGTTACCCTCTTGCTTACACTGCCGCTAAGATTGCCCTTGGCTACACTCTTCCCGAACTCCCCAATGTTGATACCAAGACTACCCCTGCTATCTTTGAGCCCTCCCTCGACTACATGACACTAAAATTCCTCGAGGGGATCTCGCCAAGTTTAGCAACGTCAAGCGAGATATATGTTCTTCATGAAGTCTGTCAGTAAAGCTATATCCATTGGCCGAACCTTCGAGGAGTCAGGGTCTAGGTAATAATGACACGATGATATATTTTGAATCGCTTACGTCTCAAGGAAGCTGATTACGACTATACAGAAATAAGCCAACAAGACTTAATATCTGGTTTAGTATTAGCCCAAGAAACTGTGAGTGGGATTTGTTGTCACAAGTAACTACAATCACGGTTTCCTCCGTCAGTTCTCAATTCTCACTTCCAACTCCAATGAAACCCTAACCCCTGCATATGCACCATGCACCATCATGCACAACTCCCTTATCCACAACCAACTGTTCAGCACATGGATATATCGATTCCGAGCTACACTACCGAGGGTAATCCCACAAATTTTACCATCCAGGTCGACTTGGCTGGAGGCGGAGATGTTCGTCACCGCGGAGACGAGAATAAATACTACCTGACCAAACGATACTCTGACTTTGTGACCTTGGTGACACAATTGCAAGATGAAGTGGGAAGAACTGTTGACGTGGCTCTACCACCTAAATCATGGTTGAGAAGCCACAATGTAGAGTTTCTCGATGACCGAAGACGTGGGTTGGAGGTTTTTCTTCGTCGATTGGTACGGATCCCGCATTTCTACAGCTCCGCTACTCTCATGAAGTTTCTGCAACTGCAAAAGGTGTCGTCACAAGGAAAGGGTGATGAGGTGAAGGATTTTGTGTCGTCAGAAATGATGTGGGATGATTCTGTGACGAATATTACTACTATGTTGAAAACAGCTCGTAGCAATGTTGTGTCAGGATTATCGTTTGACAGGTATGAAACACAAAAGCTGGTTTTGACTGCACAAACTAAATTAGCACAAATGGAAAGAAGTTTGTCCGATCCTCAATCCAACAAAACCTCGGATGCTGAACATCGAAGAAAACGAACACAATTATTGGATTTACAGAAACTTCTCAAACAGGTCGTCAGTCAGGTAAGTGCACAGTATGGAGGCGGCAGTGACTCGTCTTCTGGTACATCTACACCTCTTATGGGTCCCAATAGATCTGGTGGAGCTCGAAAGGGACGAGTTCTTGGCGAAACTGACAAAACCCGCGAATTGAACAACTCTGGGCTAGTTCAATTGCAGAAAGACTCGTTTGAGCAACAAGATGACAGTCTGAAGCAACTTCTGGGCACTATCCAGAGACAAAAGCAACTTGGGGAAGCCATTAGACAGGAAGTGGATCTGCAGAATGAGCAGTTGGATGAACTTAATGGCGAGGTGGAGTTGACTGGAGCAAGATTGAAAAATGCACAAAGACAAGTAGGAAAGTTTACCTAAGTGTGGAAGAGAACAGGTGCTTCTAGAAGGGAACAGGGTTATCCAATGTTCAAGGAGAGGCTTCAGCATATGGCCTAGGAATTCTTGAGTATATACAAGTTACCTTTGGTAAAAAGATAATAAGATCTACAGGTACCTGACGTTGAGTTTGGAACAAGAAATCTACTGTGAAGCAGAACGTGTGTGTATTGACCGATCAGCCAGATACCTCAGATAACTTCAGACAAGAAATAAATAGTCACAAGCTTGTGGAATCTTAAGGAATGGCGTTTTCAGCAGAATACTTCTCAGATAATTTTGTAGGACAAATAACGACACCCCTCACCGGAGCTTCGTTTATCTAAATCAACGTACCTAGGTACAGACTTAATCATGCTGTAATCACACTAATCACACTAATCACACTAATCACACTGTTAAATCATAATCACACTGTGACTCTTCATGGTGGGGCTGTAACACCCTGCAGAAACTCAGGGCCGGATTAGGGCTTGTTACCTAGCCACGAAGCTGTGGCGTCGATCGGTGCATATGACGTAAATTGGAGGTTTGTGGCATACAGATAATCCCATGGGATGCTGGCGATTACTACGACCCCACTTGCTGATCCTGAAATGAGACAGGTTGGAGTTTCCATCTTGGGATGAAAGATAACGTGACTTAATGAATCCGGGAATCTGGAATCAATAATCAATAATCAATAATCGATACTTTGTTTCTCAATTTGACTTTATTTCTCGTGTCAATAATACACATGGTCATGTCTTGAAGATGCGTCCGATATCCACATGCTGACAGTTGACAGACATAACGTTTCTCGCTAAAACCCGGAGGGATGTTGAAAGTTGAAGTTGAAAATTGTTGAGTGCATGTGAATGTGATGACAAGATGGATAATTCTACTCACAAAAATACAAATAAAACGAGATCTCTTCTATATAGTCGTTCAACATTCCATTCGTTCCTTTGCCTCCACCTTCTACTACGCTCTTCATTCCACAGCGACAAAAATAACAACACTGTCCATCACAATAACCTTCATTTAATGTTTCTATGCATCTACTATTTGTGGGGGAGTGTTTTGGTGGGGAACACGTTGACAAGGGTATGCGATACAGGGGTATGAGGGTGAAATGGGGTAGGGTGGAAAGATGAAACAATTGCAGTATCTCAGCTAAAATGGAAGTAGTTATTGTATTTTCTAATTATTTTTTTATCCCTTATCTAGATTTATTTCCCGTTTCTACTCCTTCACATGCTCCCCACTTTTTCATTAACTACTTTTTCATTTTCATTAATTATACTTAAGACCTGCATTAACAAACCTTATCAAGTTTCTTTGTCTAAATTGCTAACTCTATCATTGAGATACGATGTGAGACATCAAATTGAGCCCGGGGTTCGAAATGTATATAAACACGACGGGATCAGCTGCTACAGTCATTAACTAACAACAAACAACATGACAGTAGTAACACAAGCAGGACGAGCAGGAAACCTCACCCCCGAACAAACCCTCAAGCTCAAGGATATGTGGGCTCATCTTCTGGGCGCGATGGGAGTTTTGGACGAGGCTACTTCCAAGCAGTTGTCTTCTGTTGTACACGGAGGAGCCACCGAGAAGGCTGCTACTCCCAAGAAGTCCGGAGGAGGTCTTTTTGGACGAAAGAAGGCAGCAGAACCCGAAGAAGAGGCATCCAACCAGTCTCTCAAGGAGATCCTCGACAATATCACTCCTGCCCAGCTCCGTTTGGCTTACTGGAACATGGTTCGATGCGATAAACCTGATAACCTTCTATTGCGATTTTTGCGAGCTCGAAAGTGGGATGTCACTAAAGCTCTGGCAATGCTTGCAACCACCCTCAAATGGCGTCTTCAGGAAGGAGACGTGGAGGAGATTGAGTTCAAGGGTGAACTTGGAGCTCTCAAGGAAAACGATGAGGAGTTTTTGCTTCAGTTGAGATCCAAGAAGGCTTATATTCACGGTAAGGATCTTGAAGGAAGACCCATTGTCTACGTTCGACCTCGATTCCATAGCCCCAAGGCTCAGAAGGAAAAATGTGTGGAGAATTTCACAGTTCATACCATTGAGACTGCTCGATTGACTCTTCATGACCCCGTGGACACTGCTGCAGTTTTGTTTGATCTCTCTGGCTTTGCTCTATCCAACATGGACTACGCAGCCGTCAAGTTCATCATCAAGTGCTTTGAGGCCCATTACCCTGAGTGTCTTGGAGTTTTGCTGATCCACAAGGCCCCCTGGATCTTCTCTGGAATCTGGAATATCATCAAGAACTGGCTGGATCCAGTGGTGGCTTCCAAGATCCACTTCACAAAGAACACTTCTGATCTTGAAAAGTACATCCCCAAGAAGTACGTCCCCAAGGAGTTGGGTGGTGACGACCAATTTGTCTACGAGTACATTGAGCCCCAGGAGGGAGAAGGAGACCGACTTCAGGATGAAGCTACCCGAAATAAGTTGCTCCAGGAACGATCTGATCTTTATTCTAAGATTGAGGCCAACACTATTGAATGGATCAAGGCTTCTTCCAGTGATGAGAGTCCCATTCTCAAGGAACGAGATGAGCTGGCTAAGAATCTACGAACTCAATACTGGCAAATCGACCCTTACCTTCGAGCTCCTTCTGTTCTCGACAGATTCGGTGAGATCAACTATGCTTAATGGATTAGGGTAGATTATATATTGAATCTTAATTAAGATTAGACTATCCAGGGGTGTAAACTTTAATTTAAAGTAAAGTTGATTAGTAATTGTCATTTGGATCTGGATTAATGAACTAGCTAAAATGACTAAGGTATCGTTTTTGAGGCTTTGGTGCAACTTTTATATATTAATTGATTCGGATTATTGCGCACTTACGAAACAATGTGTCAAGATACACCTACATTGAACAATTATGTTCTTTTTGGAACATGACACTTCAGAGGATAATGTAAATGTAACTAATGGGTTTCACTCATCACTCACTCACTCACTCACTCACTCACATGAAACAAAAGTCATCTCTAGAATGAACACTAACAAACCCTAGAACCTAGATTGACTGTAAAGACATAAATTATGGGGGATGATTAATTGAGATAACCATTGAGATTACGGAAATTTTCAAAAGTCGGACATCTTTGAAATCTTGCCTGAAGCCCCTTGATTTATATGAGATGTCGACATTGGCAGTACTGAGTCGTAAGCATGAGACTCGTGGAAATAAACCCCTGAGGTTGTTTCTTATCGTGCCGCATATGATTTACTTCATCGAAGATTATCATCTGTAATGTGAAGTCATGAGGAAACTTTTGAATCTCTTACTGCAGCATTAAGTATGATCAGGTGATCAAGTGCCACTGCCACTGCCACAACCGGGTGTCCCTACTCCACAATTGATTCAAGCTCGTTCATAATGCCTGATTTCGGCTGCTCGAGAAATCTGCTGGATTTCAGGATTTCAGCTGCTGACCAATTTCAAAGCTGCTCCTCTCATCTGAGAAAGAGCTTTAAACAAGAGTTTCACGTTTCCGTATGAAATTCCAGTCAAACGATGAAATCCTTCACTAAGAGCTCCCACTCCGAGCCCTGTCGCAAGGGATCGTAATTGAAAAGGCGTCCAATTCGTCCAGAAGTAATAAATTTCGGCTAACAATGCCTTTCCATTTCCGGCAATCAATTCACACAGCAGAACATCCTCATAACATGACACTCGAATCTCGTCTTCTCTGGGACTCGTTGATACAGCCAACTAGTTTGGCCAGTGGATCCAGTTTAACAGATACGAGATACAACACTTATTTCTCAGTTGGAATTTTCAAGGCGCTGGAAAACTCCAGTCTCCAGTGTGAACCCTCCCACCCTAACCCAGGCAGCACTGTGCAGCCTTGCAGTTGACCCCACATTCTAGGGCAGGTTATCCGCCTCAGATAAATGTTCTTCTCTTATTTAGTTCTTTACCAAGAATCACATTATTTATGTGTCATTTGTTCACGCCACAAGGCATGACTCAACCTGAGCCTGAGTGTGTATCAAATGTGAGTAGGTTTTAGCTGCTCAGACTACTCTAACATCGTTCATCATCTCGTTTGCATTCCTTCCTACTCCACCTTGGGTAGCTAAGTTAGTGATCCTGTTACGCCAGCATGAGTCTTCCACCCTCCTCTTCCTGATCCCCCTCAGATACCGAGCCGTATCCCAGCCGTTCGGACTTGGATCGATGGTGGTGATGGTGGTGGTGGTGATGAAGATGGTCGCCACGGTTTGGGTTGAATTCTGCCCTTGGACTTACTTGGAAATCGTCGTCGTCTCGGAACCAGACATAATGCTGCATCATGAACAGAATGTCGAACGCAAGAGTGATCTGAGTTAGTATTGCTGAAAGGAGATGTTACGTAGTACTCACTATTGCCAATAACAATTTTGGCACATTCTTGAAAATGCCCTCGTAGTCCTGGTTGATGTATCCATCAAGAACAAGCTGGGCAAGAGATAAAATACCTCCGCCAAAGTCACACAAAATCGACACAATCGACCACCCCTTTGTGGAACGTCGTCGAAAGTTCCAAAGCAACTGTGGGAAATATTTGCATGTGCTCATCAGTACCTTTACGGAACCAGTGACATAGGTGACATCCAAGTACTCCAGTCCGATACTGGGTTCGGAATGACCAAACAGGTAAACCAATAGAGCCGTGCCCACAGAAACACCTGCCCCAAAAATAAGTAGCGAGATACCCCATTTCGACAGCCGATGATGTGGTGACTTTGTAAACCCCCAGAAGTAAACTTGACTGAGAGTCAGTAGGGTCAGGAAACAGCCATGGATACCGAACCACACGTCGTTGAGCCGTACCAAAGGATAATGCTTGATTCCAGAGCCGTCTGAGTGTCGCGCCGCGTATTGTTCACGTATCGTATCATTGTAGTACAAAAGCATGGTGGATACTGTGTAACAGATGTATCCTAGAGTGTTGAGGTAGAGGAAATCCAGGGAGATACCTTCAACGGATCTTAGCTTGATGTTGAGCAGGATCGGTGGATAAAACGAAAAGCTCCATAATAAAAAGTATGTCCATCCCAGGAGTAGAGATATGAATGTGAGGATTTCCATGGGTGGAGGCGTTGTATGTAAGTGGTGAGGTAATCGTGCATACCGTTGGGATGTCTCAAATAATTTAATTAGATTACTGAAGTTTATAACTATTAAGAATCAAACTTAAGTATTATCATTTACTTAAGAGCTTACATATGTCGAAAGTCGTTTTCCTCTGAGTAAGGCTTTGTGTGATACTTTCAACGCCCACTGGAAAGGAGAAATTAAACTCTACTGTTTGGGCATGTGTTTTAGCCTTAATAAGCACAGCTAGTACTCTACCTTTCTCCGTTTCGACAACACCCATGGAGTTACCTGAAAGTGGTTGTTTGTTCGACTTCGGTAAAGGGTTGTGTATTACTAACCCGGTTGATATGGACGGTCTCCGCCACAGATTGGAAGAATGTGATAACCATGGCATTTCTCTGAGGGTGTCATGTCGAAAACTGAAGATGAATCTATCATCCGGACACGTCCTTAGATTCTCAGTAAAGCCGAATGTGACGGTCGTTTGGCTCACCTCGGACCGAACTCGGCAATGTTCAGATGGTCCCATAAATACCTCAAGCCTTGTGGGTGGTGTTATCTGAAAGTATCTCTCACCAGCTCTCTCATGTTTAGATAGATATGAAGGTCCACAATTAAAGGTATATCAACTCAGGTTCAATATATCGAATAAGTGACGACGTCGATATATTCTGACATGAGAATCACGGAGTATCTTCAAAATGCCACCGTATCGATTGATTCATTATCAGCATAATTCTTCCTTATACTTATTTTACATTTTTTACATTCTTTAAAGATAATTATCCAACAGCATCAATTACACAGATAATGTGGTATAGCTAAAAATATATAAAGGCCATTATTTCCTCATTTCCATTGCCCAATTCTTAATTTTCAACCCATCAATGAACGCAAACGAGGTAGGTACTTTCAGTATCAATGGCTACCATCTTCTCCATCCGTGGAGTGTTTGAGGATGACGTTACGATATACTGCATGTGACACCCCATATATCGGAAGTCAGCAGGTGGAGTTATTGCGTTATGTGAATGGATTGTGAGTTTTGTGTGTCAATCTTTCTTTCCCCTCGCTAACTAGCAAAATCAGAGAGATCTCAAATCCGACAGATGAGGAATATTCTTCAGGTCTGTGGTCGTGGAGATGACTGCGTGACAGCTCTGGCGCGCTGGTTCGGTTTCTGGCGACAATGCAACTGACTGCCATGGCTCATGCTGAGAGAGAATTCCAGTCATCTGTTTGATTTCTCTTCTCGTAGGTGCAATTGTGAGAGGAGCATATTTCATTTCATAAGTTGAGTTTTCACATCTACATCCTTATAGTGTAGATTGATCGCATTGTAACTCGCAAATAGCTCTTCAGCTTCACCAGGGCAACGATGTTCAAGTGCCATGTTCATATCAACACCGTTCTGTCTTGCAACTCTCTCTGTGGGGGACAACTAGGGTATTACCTGGCAAACTTGAGACAGATTAGAAACGTACCAAAATCTACATCTGTTAAGTTGGTATGAATTTGAATGGCTTGTAACAACTCCTTCATTAGTCCATTCTCTCGACATCTCATATGCCTAGTCAGTTTCGACCATGGATAGTGTTCCATAAAGACACATCCTCATAACGCTGCCAATAACAACGGCCAGTTGTTCAGATCGAAGAAAAAACTCAGGAGATCAAGTAGTTGATTTACTGCTTCACCCCGTCGATAGAATTCTTTGTCGGTGCATTCCAAGTAGAACCCAATAAACGACTTTACTCTTGTATGCCAGGGAAGAAGGTCATCAGATACGTCCTTATCCTTTTCAAAGTCTTCGCAAGTGGTAGGATAGGTATGGAAACCCATACATCACAACAGGTTGAGAGTTTGCATTCTCTACAAACCATTTTCCATGTCTTTAGGCAACTTGTACTGCCAATTATCAGTTGAGTTCCTAGAAGTTGGTTCCACTGGGAAAACGTACGAGTCGAATACTTCAGCTGAGTATTCGACCTTGAAGGGGTATTTCAACTGGTCAAGTTGTCCGATACGCACTTTGGTAAGGGTTCCCTTTATCTGGTGTCTTGGATCTTGGATGGCACGCAGTAGAGGGGCAGGTACGTAGTAATTGTAGGGAGATAGAACCTGGTCTGAAGAGTTAACTTGTTGTGCTTCGCCCTTAGTTGACATTTTGGTTGACTGTTTGGCATCCATTTTGGCTTCCAGCTTATCTACCCCCAGTTGACATGGTTTCCAGCATGTCTACCATACGCTCAAACTGTGACTCTGACATCTCACATTTAGTGTCATGTCACTGGGTCTCGTTTGTTTGGCTGCTCATGTCGACCTGTCTTCTGAAGTCCAATTCTAAGCGCTTCCTTCCCAGGTTGTAGTCACCAGCAGTCGTCAAGAGTTACCATGTTTCCAAGTAACAACTTGAGTCGTATTTGGATCATCAGATGCACACTTTTGCCCTAATTCAACTATGCCTGTTGTCAAGGAATGGAGTCATTCCTTCATGGTATTATCTTACCCCTATGTTGTACTTGCAGTTCACATGCACAGACGTTAATCTGACTAGTCAACTACCAGCATTAAAGTCGTCAATATAAACAGGCTTAGCCACTATAATCCAATCAAGCTTACTGAGTCTAATCCTATTAACCTATTTGAGTCACGTAACACGCACAATCATGGATGTTCACAAAAGTCCCACCTAGTTGCGCCATTAAATAAGTTAGTTGAGAAACTAAATACTTGAAACCACCGAACTCTTTATCTAACACTACCCATCGTTAATATACCATACTACTCAGTGTATACTCATTTTTTGGCTGTAGGCTCCCATTGCTTCACTGTTCGTTAAACACACTCAACTAAAACTAGACTGCTCGTCACACACTTTCAACTAGATTGCTCATTCTCTCAACTTTCTTCCAACTCGGACCACTACACAGGTTTACATCGTCAGATGCCAACTTTGAAAAAGGTGGTCGTTCAAACAAATTGTTAACAAATCATTAACGAATACAGTATCATTCCCTACTCTCGTTGCAGCTCACTCAAACCTCGGCTTTAATTAAGGTTTTTTCACGTTTGACTCCCCCACATTAACTAACTACCTTGAAGTTTGTTCCTCCCCACACTCACTCATTCGAAACCACCATGGCACATTCAGCTGTTGTGGGATATGCGCCCCTTAGATCCGGGCTGGTGAACATTCCCACTTCGTTATCTTCGTTGATTTTCAACAGTGGAGTTGTGAGTATTATTGAGATGACATCAGCATCAGGATCAGGATCAGGATCAGCGTCAGCATCAGCATCATTGATCTAGTGAGATTGCGGGAAATGGTCGCAGGAATCAATGGCAGATCTTGTCTCGTCTTTGTGATCATCTGGGTTCCCTTTTGTGATCATCTGGGTTCCATTTGTGATCTGGTTTCTTGCGATCACCTGGCTTTTGTGATCATCTGGGTTCCCTTTTGTGATCATCTGGGTTCCTTTTGTGATCAAGTTTCTTGTGATCACCTGGCTTTTGTGATCATTTGGTTTCCTTTGATTCTAATTCTAACCTAGTCGATCCAGGAAGTGATTCTATCCCTGTCATGGTCCTCCAAACCCACAGTTTCTGGAGCTAGAAAAACACAAACTGCCTATGTCGGTTGGACAGGAATGAACGCGAAGCCTGACGCATCTGGTAAAGACAAGATAGAGCTGGATCCGGTGTTTGCCAAGTCCATTGATCTGCTCCCCAACACCCAGGTAACAATCGATATACAACTACACCCCAAAATCGCACACGTCATCCATCTAGAACCGGCCACGGTAGCTGACTGGGAGATTGTCGAGCTCCATGCCACTTACCTTGAGTCGCGAATGATCAACCAGGTTCGAGCTGTCTCGTTAAATCAGCCAATCACAGTGTATCCTTCATCTACGACATCTGCAACTCTCAATGTGGTTCGGATCGAGCCCGACTTGGGATCAGCTGGCTTCGCACGGTTGTCTCCAGACTCAGAGGTTGTGGTTGCGCCCAAGGAACGAAAAAAGGAGGAAAAACAGGTGGTCAAAAAACGATCTGGAAGTGCCCGATCCACAAGTTCTCAAAAGAAAAGAAGCGGGAGAGGCGTCCAGGCACTACGACGAGCAATCTGTGAAGATTTCGGAGGAAACTTGCGTCTTGAACTCGCAGTAGACGTGTCTCAATTGCCGCTTGAGTTTCGTCAGTTAAAGCATGTTTTGGTGAAGGTGATCACCCCTCCAAACCTCTCTTCTCCTCAGCAAGCCAGCTCTGTGTCGGTTGAAGAAAAAAAGCCTTCACAAGAAGAACCTCAACCTTCAGCTCAAGCTCAGCCTTCAACTCAAGCTCAACCTGATATTATCAATCCGGCAACTGAAGTGGTCGCTACAGTGGTTGACCAAACTGAATGCCCTGCAGGTCACGTGAAACTCAGCTATGCACTGGCAGACGCTCTGGGAATTCCTGGATCCATTGGCCATGTGATCCGTCTGGAGCCTGCTCCTAAACCTTTGTCTCAAAAGCCTGGCGCTCTTGTGATTCACAAGTTTATCACCAAGACTGTAGGAACTGCAGAACAAAAAGCACTACGACTCAAGGGTGAGAAATCAGGTGAGGAAGAAAACCCTGAAGATGAATTCCCACTTTTAGAAGAACTAAAACGGTTGGAGCTACTCGATGGACCAATTTCCAATTTCCAACGGCTTCCTCCAGTGGCTGATTTACTGCCTCTGGGAGGAGTTATCGCACTAAAAAACTCGGAAGGATGGATCCAGGATGGATATCTGGGTGATGAGCCTATTCCTTTTGTTTCAGGATCGGCCATTCTTAGAGCAGAATCGTCCATTTCTCCCACAACTGTAGAAACACAAAGCAAAAGAGTGGTGGGTCTGGATAAAATGTTGGATAAGATCGATGAAGTATTGTCACGTGATTCCATTGGTTGTCTTGTCTATGGATCTCGTGGCTCTGGAAAAAGTGCTGTTTTGGATCACATCAAGAAGTCGTGCAAAAAGACACTCACACATTCAGTTTCTATTGCATGTGGCTTGATTGCTCAAGATCGAGTTCAAGCCGTACGGGAAATCCTTTCAAAGGCATTTTTAGAGGCTAGCTGGTTTGCGCCTTCTATCGTTTTCTTGGATGACATCGATGCTCTGATGCCTGCAGAAGTGGAGCATGCTGATTCATCGCGAACCAGACAGCTTACACAGCTATTTTTAGAACTAGCTCTACCTATTATGAAGTCACGTCATGTGTCTGTGGTGGCTTCAGCTCAGGCCAAAGAGTCTCTCCACATGAATCTTGTTACTGGTCATGTGTTTGAGGAATTGTTTCATCTCAAGTCTCCTGATAAAGAGGCTCGGCTTGCCATTTTGTCTGAGGCTGTGAAGCTTCTGGATCAGACTATCCCAATTTCTCAAAATGACATCTTGGAAATCGCTTCTCAAGTTGATGGATACTTGCCTGGTGATCTGTGGACTCTGAGTGAACGAGCTCAACATGAGATGGCTCTTAGACAAATTGAGACCGGATCTCACAGCCCATCTATCCAATTGGCAGACTTCAACAAAGCTCTGGAGGACTTTGTGCCATCATCGCTACGTGGAGTTAAGCTACAAAGGTCGAATGTCAAATGGACCGATATTGGAGGACTCAAGGAAACCAAGGCCGTTCTCCTGGAGACTCTGGAATGGCCCACAAAGTACGCCCCCATTTTTGCATCTTGTCCTCTTCGTCTCCGTTCAGGTTTGCTACTTTATGGATATCCAGGATGTGGTAAAACCTACTTGGCTTCGGCTGTGGCTGCCCAATGTGGCTTGAACTTCATTTCTATCAAGGGTCCGGAAATCCTAAATAAGTACATTGGTGCATCTGAACAGAGTGTCAGAGAGCTGTTTGAGCGTGCCCAGGCCGCCAAACCCTGTATTTTATTCTTCGACGAGTTCGATTCCATTGCTCCTAAACGAGGACACGACTCTACAGGTGTCACCGATCGAGTGGTCAACCAGATGCTGACTCAGATGGATGGTGCTGAAGGGTTGGATGGTGTCTACGTTCTGGCCGCCACATCTCGACCAGATCTCATTGATCCTGCTCTTCTGCGTCCCGGACGATTGGATAAAATGCTCATTTGTGACCTTCCTTCGTACGAAGATCGATTGGATATTCTCCGTGCCATTGTCGATGGAAAGATGCACTTGGATGAGCAAGTAGAGCTAGAGTACATTGCTTCGCGAACTGATGGCTTTTCTGGTGCTGATCTCCAGGCCGTTATGTTTAACGCGTATCTAGAAGCGATCCACGAGGTGGTTGATGTGACTGAAGATGGACCCGTTGGTAATGTTGAGGACGAGAGAGTGGAATTCTTCCAGACCACTGTGGGTTCGGTAGCCAAGAAAGATTCTGGTGCATCTCAAAACGAAGTTATGAATGCTAGAGCTGCAGTAGCTGAGAAAGCACGGGTCACAGCTAAGCTGGATGCTCTTTTCACGGGCATGACGGTTGACGATGAAGCTGATGGCAATAAGCCTAGAAAGAAGTCGGTGGTGGTGATTAGAACCCCACATATAAACAAGTCTCTAGACGACACCTCGCCTTCTATCAGTAAAAAGGAGCTGATGAAGCTCAAGGCCATCTACAGTCAGTTTGTGAGTGGCCGAAGTGGCGATATGCCTCCTGGAACGGCCTCCACAGATATTGGAGGTCGAGCCACCTTGGCTTGATAAACACTTATAAAGGCAATGATGAACTGAACAAGAAATCAAATTTGTAGCAGAGCATGTATTCTACTCCTCTTGGGAGTTACCGAGATTGTCACCAAGTAAGGCATACTTTCCATCAGGGATACTTCTAGTCAGTCAGAACAAACATCACCAACAGATAAACAGACTAATATTTTATCAGTAATTGGTTAACTAACGAGCTTCAGCGACTTACTCCACTTTGTACATTAGAGCCGTTGTCATCTTATACATGACATGCTGAGTAAGGGTTCCAGGGCACACTGGTGGTGGCAGTGACAACTGCTCACGTCATCAAAATATCTCAGGAAAATCACTCTCGAGGATTTATTCAACAAGGGTAGACCAGCTTCCCGTAACTTAGTATTGAATGGTTTCATGGTTCCATGGTTTCATGGTTTCATGGTTTCATGGTTTCATGGTTTCATGGTTTCATGGTTTCTGCACTCTTTGTGTTGTGACTCGCAAAATTAATCAGCTGATGTTGTACAAAAATATCTATTTCATCTGTTACATAACATCTGTAACAACCATACCTTTCCAAAGCCATAATGCATGTACTTTTTTTGTTTTTTGTTTTTTGTTTTGTTTTTTTTTAGCAAGTTGAGGATATAAAAATCTCCAACTCCATATATCATATTCTGTCTTATGGATCTTGATACAACTTCAACTTCAACTGTTCTAAATCATTGTGTTCTGTCTGGCTGGTGTGATAATGCGATTAATAAATCGGACTATCATCCAGTAGTCTGTTCTTGCAGAGGATCCAAAACCAGACATTTTTCAGGCTCGTTAAAGAAAAAACAAATACACAAATACACAAAAACGGAAACACAAATACACAAATACACAATTACACAATTACACAAATAAAGCAAATACACAATTACACAATGTACAAAACTCAAAAACGACACGCAAAACCCCTTCACTCGTTAAAAACAAGACTCCACTCATTAAACACAAAGACTCCATTCATAAACACAAACACTTCACTCATTAACCACAAACACTTCACTCCATAGATCGACATATACTGCAGTCCTCCAGGCACTGCATGAGTCTCGTAACTTTGGCATCGTCTCGTAACTTTGGCGCCGTCTCGTAACTTTGGCACCATCTCGTAACCTTATACGTTCACCTGCATCACCCCAGTAACGACAATGTCAAAAGTGAACTCGGCTAGCACATACACATTCACAATTCAGTCCGAAGATATCAGCTACGGATATGCGATATTTCAATCGAAGGGCGATCTGAAGCAGCTCAATTTCGAAGTTACAGGATCTGAGGGACAGAACGTGTTCTCAGTACGAATCAACAAGGGCCTGCTAAAGCAACACAGGTATCGTCGAAACAAGGAATCTGATGAAGAATGGGAGAAGGTTGTTGGATGGGTTTTGACCGGTGAGGCAGAGGAACCTTTTGATTCTGACAGTATAGTGACCCAATGTTCATATGACGCTACTGACAAGTCTCTGGCATTGTCGATTCGTCGACTAAAGAGTGATGGAATTGTTGCGCGTTTGGGTGATATTGAACTGAAAGAGTCATCTTCAGGCGACCCGGATCTCATGACCTGGGTTAGAAGTGTGGATGAGAGCCGTCACAATGTTCAGAAAAAACTACGAGAATCTCGGACACAAACAGACATGTACAGGGGGCGGTGTGTTGAGCTGGAAAAACAGATGCAAAATTTGATTCTCGAAAAGAGAAGGTATGAAAAGGAGCTGGTGATTAAGTTTTCTGCTCTACTAAACACAAAGAAGAGGAAGATGCGACAGTTTGAGGGACGATTTTCCGACGGCTTTGGTGATTATGTCAAGAAAGAGGAAGTGGTTATTCCTATTCCTGGTGATGACGACGCTTCTGATTTTGTACAAGCTGAACCTCTTTCTCCTGAAATAGAGGTGAAAGAAGAGGCTCCGTCACAGTATGATCCTGAACCACAGCAAATTGAATTGGATTCTGATGTTACTGTGGAAAGCGATTGATCTTATGTGGATCCGATTGATCTTACGTGGATGCGATTGTATTACGTGGATGCGATTTATCTTACGTGGATGCGATTGATATTACGTGGATGCGATTGATATTACGTGGATGCGATTGATATTACGTGGATGCGATTGATATTACGTGGATGCGATTGATATTACGTGGATGCGATTGATATTACGTGGATGCGATTGATATTACGTGGATGCGATTGATATTACGTGGATGCGATTGATATTACGTGGATGCGATTGATGAGTTCTGGCCCAAAGGATCTCCACAATTGTCGGGAAATGGTAACGCCTCACTTGCAAAGTAAGCGCTACCTCCCTGTAACACTTATGACCAACTACGACTCAAGCGTCATTAGATGAAGAAAGAATACGCATTGAAGGTAACTTAGTACAGAAGAAACCAAAACTACAGACATTCTTTCTTCAGTCAATACAAGTAAGTATATTGTTGATAATTGAACTCCCTAACTTTAAGTGGTTTCGACATTCCCCAAGAGTTATGACTTACTTTTATTAGGACATGATGGCAGAACCGGACAAACCATCCAATTATGGGTTATCTTCTTCTTCTCCTTCTTTTTGCTCCTGTCCCCTCTTGCATTGTTGGGGTTAGGATTTACAAGACATTGGCCGATTTTGGCGGCCCCTCCCTACCCCTAAGACCTTTTAATTACATTCTGCATGTGGGAAAATCCTTTTTTGACTGACTCAGTCTGAACAGAGAACACTTTTCTTAGACATTTTAATGTCTCAGTATTTTTAAACCTGAAACTTGCTGGTTACAAGACAAAGTTTTGATGCATAGAATCTGCATGATGCATCCCTTGACACGCGGTTAGGTAGGGGTGAAGATGTTGTACAACAACCGTAACAAGAGGTGTCGTACAGAGTAAATACCAGCAGAAGTATAAAGAACAAGGTACAGTTCTGTTGATAAAACGCGTTTGAACTCGTGTGAGTCTGATTTTATTCGCTCAACAGCCGTTTGTGCATTGATCCAAATTAAGTTCAGCTGTCTACATGACAAAAACAAAGAACACGCAAGTTCAGCCTGACATTGCTTGAATATGTGGGTAGTTTTTCTTGGTATAGGCAAGTTGTAGGTTGGTTCAAACCACGTGACAGTTACATGGAGAGCCGGTTTTGTGCTCGAATAAATGGCCGTTGAATCTTCATTGTAACGGCTACAATGAAGAAGATGGGTTGGGAACAAGTTTGGAAATATTATTAATAGAAAAGACCCAAATTAGTGTTCAATAGTCGTTTTCAGTAATCTCATTATCGTTTTGTGTCAACTTCCTGTAAGGTTATATTTAGAAACTTTAGTTTATGCTGGAAAGTATAGGGGGCAAGGGTGGGGCAACTAAATTTCATACACATCTTTCACTTGTGTTGGAACGGCTTTAACGGACGGCTTCTTCTTTTGTTTTTGTGTTCACTCGTGCACCTCGACGCCTCGTTTTCGTCTTTTTCTTTCTTCTATCTTCTTCTTGTCTTCTTGTTCTTCTTTTTGTTCTAAAACAAACATACGACAGCGACCAAGACCGTTCTTTTCGAGTTTCTATACAGGGCGCTTAAACCTGGTATCAATGCAGCAGAAAACAACCGTCACCATAAAGTAGATCTTCACCTTTTCATATCTTTTCACAGCTTTGGTTTTTCTTTTCACAACACTCACCTCACACCATGGACATGCAGTTTACCCCTTTGTTACCGTCCCAACTTTTGGTGGGATCTCCGTTCAATCCTGGAACTCCAACCGCAGGCCAATTCTCTCCTGGTCCTCAATATGGACCATTTCCTACAGCAGCAGCGGCGGCGGCTGCTGCCGCTGCAGCAGCAGCTTCCCCACGATTGGGATCCCAGTACATGTACCCCGCCTTTGATTACCACGATGGCTATGGCCACATGGCTTACATGATGCCACATCCTCATAGACAACCTCAAGGTGGTCTAGGAAATGGCAATGGAACTCTGCCTGGCGATCAATGCCAACCTTCACGAACAGTCTACCTTGGTAATATTCCAACAGAATGCACCCCTGAAGAGCTGTTGCACCACGTTCGGTCTGGCATGGTCGAAAATGTCCGTATGCTTCCAGAAAAGACGTGTGCTTTTATCTCGTTTTACGACCAGAACTCGGCTGCACATTTCCACTCAGATGCTATTCTCAAAAAACTCACCATCCATGGCCAGGAAATCAAGATCGGCTGGGGTAAACCTACTACGGTTCACCCATCGATTGCAATTGCCGTATCGCAAGAAGGCGCGTCTCGAAACGTGTATCTTGGCAATCTTCCTGATGACATGGACCAAAACACATTGCGTGACGAGCTGGCGAAATTTGGTCCCATTGATACAGTAAAAGTGATTGGAGACCGTAAATATGGCTTTGTGCACTTTCTATCGATTTCCACTGCCATCAAGGTCGTCCAGCAACTCAAGACTGATCCTGTGTGGTCCCAGAGAAAAGTTCACTACGGTAAAGATCGATGTGCCTATATCAGCAAAACACAACAGCAAAACGCTGCTCAATATCTGGGCATTGCTCCTGGGTATGAGCAAATGGCTGCTACGACGGACAGAGATGCACTTACTAGCGTGCTTTCCCAACAATCTGCAGCCGCCAATGCTGTAGCTGCAGCTGCAGGTGGTGCAGGTAACGCTGGCAACCGAACAGTTTACCTGGGGAACGTACATCCTGAAACCACTACTGAGGAAATCTGCAATGTGGTACGAGGTGGCTTGTTACATCATATTCGATATATCCCCGAACGTCACATTTGCTTTGTGACTTTTGTCGACCCCACTGCTGCAGCGCAATTTTTTGCATTGTCTAACCTCCAGGGGCTAACAATTCATAACAAGCGGCTGCGAATCGGTTGGGGTAAGCATTCTGGTCTCCTACCTACTCCTATCGCCCTGGCGGTGACCGCTGGCGCGTCTCGAAACGTTTATATTGGAGACATTGACGACAACTGGCCTGAGTCGAAGTTGCGGGCTGATTTCTCCGAGTTTGGCGATATTGAACAGATCAATTTTCTCAAGGAAAAATCGTGTGCGTTTGTCAATTTCACCAACCTGGCCAATGCTATCAAGGCGATTGAGGGCATCAAGCAGAAGAGCGAGTACCAACAGTTCAAAATCAATTTTGGCAAGGATCGATGTGGTAACCCTCCCCGTATGTACGCCCAGGCCTCCCAGCAACACCCAGGCCATAAACATAGACCAAGTCTTTCTCAATCACGATCCGAAAGAGCGTCATCCGAAGAGTACGATGCTTCCCATACACAACAACAACAACCTCCATTAGACCAACCTTACCAGCTTGAGTACCAGCAGGTCATGGACAGCTCGGGGATGTACCCTATTCACAACCCATTTGGCATGAGTTTCCAAGTACCCGCTCCCCACACTCCTGGAAATCAAGCATTAGCACAGTATCTTGCTAAGGCCCATATGGATCACTATGCTGCCAGTAACGGCGGAAGTATAATTGGATCTGATGCTGGTGCGACTGATGAAGTTCAGCA
The DNA here is from genome assembly GCA_900519005.1 of Yarrowia phangngaensis. Classification (NCBI taxonomy): domain Eukaryota; kingdom Fungi; phylum Ascomycota; class Dipodascomycetes; order Dipodascales; genus Yarrowia; species Yarrowia phangngaensis. Next base: position 627,981 of record ULGR01000001.1, on the reverse strand, counting down.
GTATAGCCATCAGCCACCCCCTTTCCATTATACTCCTGGAGCAGGCCGACATCACACTCAAAAGTTTGCATCTATTTATGAGGAGAACTCCTCTGACCCTAGTTCTACATCTGTTCTAAGTGAGGAGCCAATTCCCAGCGATAGCCATAGTGTGACGGCTGATACTACTCCTCTGGCAAGTCGCGATAGCCTTAAGGATCTCACTCAAGGACTAGCCGACATTGACATTGATAGCAAGAAAGACAACAAGAACAACACCAAGGACTCAAAACCCGTATTGGGTCTTGCAATTACCAGTGGTTAAAAAATCAGAAAATAGTTATTAATATTAGCATAAGTTTTGAGGTTTACATTGTATTTAGTTAAACCCCTGCTTTGAACTGTCTCAAGTAGTTGTAGTCATCAATATGCTCCTTGACAGAATCAGAGATGATCTTGCACCCTTCAGCTCCATATTTCTCGGTCCAACTCTTCTCCCATGCTGGAAAATCAGTTTCATAGGGCCCTTTCTGGATCAATTTGGGGTTAGGTCTGAATCCCGAAGATCCTAGTGCGTCATCGTGGAAACCTTTCCATTTTTCAAACATCTTGACATCCTTTTCACGGTTGACACCCCATACCAGCATTTTAGGGTCCCATTCAAGATCGAGAGCACCGCAAACCTTTTGAAGTGTAACCTCTGGGTTGCCAATTAGGTCAGTAGAATCAATGACGATAGGTGGGGGCAAGTTTCGTTGTTTCCTAAGCTTGCACACATACTCATACATCATTCTCAACTCTCTGTATCCGGCTTCAGACGACCGATAGTGAGTCCAGCCTGTCTCTTCCACACGAGGAGGGATACAACATCGGTAATAAGATGGTACAGAAAGATGGGGCGGTCTAATTAAGAAGACAAAGTCCAGGTTGGCCAAAACAATTGGAGGTAAGTTGGTTGGGTTTTCCTTAGCCAACTCAACTGGGACCTCTTCCAAGCCCTCCACCATTTTCTGGCATTTCTCACTTTCAATGATACTTTTTGCAACACCCGGAGGATGGCTGAGACCTTCAACTGCACCGTCCAAAGGCGGAATAAAGTACTGAGCCATATCCTTCATCATAATCCGCTTGCCATTAGATTCCTCATTGTTGAGAGTTTCAAGGACATCTGCAAATGTGGTGTTCTCAAATTGGTTCCCTTTAATCTCCTCCGCAGAGAATCGGTCACTAAATCTTTCAGGACCGAAATAGTATGGGTCTCCGAATGGCTCATGGATACAATGAAGTTCCTCACGAGATAGGAAACATCTTTCAAATGCTGTGCTTGTTGCCCTAGGATGGGTCATGACAAAGATCATGTTTCTAGCCATCATAGTTTGGTTGATAGGTACGGGCGATTGTCGATACTATTGTGGAATAAAGATCCACAGCCATGCATTTATGTAATGTCATCCTCTCCACATATCCCATCAACAATAACCCCCAGTTTGGCGTCTCAGATGTGACCAGCTACAAACTGTAACCTAATAGAATGATTAGAGTTTTGTGACAAGGTTCGTAAACTTTGTTCGGCTGAATGGGGAATCCCAGTCCCCTTAATTGCTATTGCTTAAATGAGAGGTTCAATTACTATTGGGTTGGAAATATGTATTAAAAACATACAAGATGCTGCTGTAATGTTGTCTTTTTTTTCTTATCCGTCGCGGTCTTTTTTCGGATGTAGAACAGAGATGCACAATGATATCACTATTTCGTTGCTGTTGTGAGATACTCAACGAAGACGCAAAAGTATCAAATATATTATTCAATTCGTCAGAAATAGAATCAAAACCTTGGCAAATCTCCTCAACAGGCAATATTAGATTTCCAAGGTCAGGGATGTGTGGAATTTTAGAAGCGTGATGAATTGAATGTGAACATCGCCTACAAGTGACCACCTTTCGCACATTCATCTCCTTGATGTGGCTTCTTATTCGAACGCCGCCACACAGCGTTATCTGTAAGGCACCCACGATCACATGCGTCTGAGCTGGTCTGGCTGCCAAGCGGCGGCATTATCTTACATTTACTGCCATTCTGGTAGGTTATTGTTCTTCTCTTGTTCAGGTCTACAATTGGCAAATGTGGTTCGGTGGTTCGTTTACGACCATTTATTTTTCAACTAGGGTCTATCAATAATGATCACAATTATGGCGTCCGTTCAGCAACCGAGGCAGGTAGGCCTCTTATTAGGTTTTCAAGATTTAACTTTCTCAGCTCTAATTGTCTCCTAGGTAAACCCTAACCTCGGCCTTGTCATTTGGGGAAATTTCCAAACTTCTAAAAAAAACATAAAAGAAATATGAACATAAAATCATTTCTCTCACACAATAAAATATTTAACCGGCTTTCAGAAAGGACTAATATATACAATCTGATAGGATGAAATAAGAGGAACAAACTCTAACTTTGTGTTGCTGAATTAGGTAATAGGGATTACTAAGTTTTCTTATTTTGGTTACCCTACCTTGTTTATTAAGGTTTCAGGGACCTGTCAAGGAGAAGTGTTTGGAATTTCAAAATGGGGCCATTCTGATGAAAATTACAAGACAACTTCACTAAGGGGTTTATAGTAGTATTCCTAACGAGATTTAGTCTGTGTTTAGTCACACAAAGTCGTTAATAAGTCAACCGTAAACTCCCGGAACTTACATTTGCTGACGCTAGATTGGCTGTATAATGATGTGGGCTGGGGTATGCTGAATTAAAGAGATTTCTTGATTATGTTACTCTAAACTGATAAAACTATCCCACAAAAAACGAGATCTAAACCGGAAAACGGAAAATGTCCATTTTTCTTGTCTCTGCAGATTTTTCTTTCTTTTTTAATATCCCTTTTCTGAATGATCCAATTCTAGTAGGTCTTCATTTTTAAATCCCCATATGAACTTTAATTGTAACTCTAACTTTAACCCTATCTCTTTTGGGAGTTTTAATTGTTTTGTGGTGAACAGAAACTGTCCAAATAACTTTCACAACCCTGTGCTGGATTGACACAAAAGTCTCAGAATCCCTTAAAGTGGAAATTTATCTGGAGACACTCGTCATCATTCCAGCTTGGATTTTTGTCTAAACGCGTAATGCAACTGTATGCTGTGTTCCAGAGCAACACGTGCGCATACAGAGAAAAAAAAGGAACCTTAATTTTTATGTGGAAAGCTAAGTAGATGTAATGAGCTGCTCTAAGTCATAACACACTGGCAACCCCATAAAGCAAGTCGAACAACGTGGTGGTTTATGCAACAACAACCGGTACCAGCTCACTCAACGTTACAAGTTAATACAAAACAGTGCTCGTCTGTTTCTGTGTTCAAAGTCCTCCGAAGTGTGTTTCCATAAAAACGCTTCTAAAAAGTGCATACTTGCCTCACTCACACACTCCACCTTTATAGCAAGACACACCAGCCCGAAAAAGGATCCTTGATACAGGTTACCTGCTGTGATACTTACGCTCCAATCGTGCACCCAGTTTACTTTCTTCACACCCACCAAGTGTTACGAAAGCCCATAGCTTCCTAAAGCTACACCCAGTCGAAATTGTCACGCCTTACAGTTTTCTTTTCCTCTCACTGGGCTCGAAGTGAGCCTCCCTAAGTTCAAAAGCAACAGCCACAAAAGAACAGTATATTATCAGTTCACATCAAGCTTGCAATATGAGTGTGTTTCTTGATTACCCAAGCATTCCTGGTAGTGCAGGCTCCACCTATGATGACAGCTACATTAATGATTTCAATTCTATCAAGATCACTTCCGCTGAGTCTGACGACGTGGTTTGTGGCAGTCTTGATTCCTCAAATGAGTCCACCAACGCTTCCAGCGCATCAATTCCCATTATTTCCGCCAAGCGAGCCCCCGCCCACCACAGACATGGATCGTTTGGAGCGTCTCACCTCTCCCACCGTCTTGGAACATCCTATGAAGTTGGTATTTTCTCCAATTATGTGTCATCTAACAGCCCCAGTAGTATCCCAGGTGAATGCTGTGGAGATCCCAGCGTAGAGCCCTGTGGTTCGGACTTGCTTGCTCAGAAATGCCGTGGAAAGCTTACCACTTCTGACTTTGAGCCCATCAAGGTGCTTGGATGTGGTGCATTCGGCAAGGTCTTGCTTGTTCGTGAGAAATCAACTGGCCATCTCTATGCACAGAAACAGCTCAAGAAGGCCTCAATGATTGTTGAAAAGAAGGCTCAACAGACCAAAACTGAACGAGCCATCTTGGAGAGTGTTCGACATCCTTATATCGTGAAACTATTTTACGCTCTTCAGGACCAAGAGAAACTCTACCTCATTTTGGAGTATGCCCAAGGTGGAGAACTCTTCCATCATCTTGCTTCTGAGCACATGCTATCTGAGGAAACCGCAGCTTTCTATGTTGCTGAGATGATCCTGGCCTTGACCCATCTCCATCTCAACGTTGGTGTGGTATACCGAGATCTTAAACCTGAAAACTGTATGCTCGACCAAGACGGACATCTTGTGCTTACAGATTTTGGACTCTCCAAGGTTGCTACTAATGACACATGCACCACCTTTTCTGGAACCCCAGAGTACATGGCCCCCGAGGTGTTGCAGGGCAAGGAGTATGACTATTCTGTTGATTGGTGGAGTCTGGGTGCTGTCACGTATGACCTTCTTACTGGCAACCCTCCGTTTACTGGAAATGACTACCACAAAATCCTGGCCAAGATTGACAAGTGTAAGGCTATGAGATACCCTTTCTACCTGTCCCAGGATGCCAAGGACTTCCTTAATGGATGCCTCAAGAAATGTCCCTCTAAACGTCTCAGCTCCAATGACTTGGAGAAGGTGAAAAAGATGAGATTTTTCCGAAAGCTTGATTGGGATCTCTTGGAAGTCCGAGACCCTTCTCTCCAGCCTCCCATCCAACCCATTATCACTGACCCCATTCTAGCAGAGAACTTCTCATCAACCTTTACTGACATGGCTCTATCACCTACTACTGAAGAGAAGGTTCTGGAGACTGGAAACTTCCCTTCGTTTCATGGGTTCAGCTTTACTGCTTCCGAGTCTTACATCAACTCTGGTTTTGCTGGTTTCATGAAAGCCAAGCAGAAAGTTTTTGATTGACTATTTGAGAAAGTCCATAAAGTATATAGAGATAGAGATAAATTCAATATCATTATCAAAAGAGTATGTATATCCATCATTGATAGAAAAGGTGTTTACGGCATCGTGTGCATGATCGGGCAAAAACGAAAAAATCAGACGACCTCGGAGAGGGTCGAACTCTCGATCTTACGATGGCAGCCATTTGAGGACTAATAACAGTCGTACGCCTTAACCAACTTGGCCACGAAGTCTGATGGTTGGAGAAAAATATGATAAAACTGTTTTCCACTATGGTTTAAAGGTCATGTCACGTGACTTTCTCATCTCTCAAACTGCTAAAAAATCCCATTTTCGAGCTCTCAGTCAAAATAAGTAGTTTTTTTTAAAAAAAATAAGAAATAGATTATAATTAAATCTTTATTTACTCTGTAGACTCCAAGAATTTTCAGCCATTCCTCAAATAAGAAAAAGACCTTAATGAGCAAAACCTTACTTGCTATTCTTTCCTTTTAGAGAAATGAGGTCTACCATCTATTTCCTTTCGTGGCAGACCCCACCCACTACATGTTTTACTTCACCTTCATATCCTCTTGGTTAACATTGCATCTATGAAAGGGTAAGTTGTACAATCGACACACAATGTTAGGTAAGGTAGGGTAAAATAATATTAAACTTTCTTTGTATTCATTGACCATACGATTTCTGTAGTGTATCTGTTTTCCACAAAAACTACAGAAACAGGAGGGCGTTACATTTTCTAAATGGAGAATTGTGTTCCCCAAAAAAAAATATAATAATACCCAACTTTTGAAACCTCTTATATACCCTAACCTCCATTGTTGATCTCCTAACCTCATGGTCATAACCTAAAAGTTCTGGCTGGGAAAATCGCCACACTACAGTATCCACCAACTTTAGTCAACAACACACAATGGTAAGTGATCTTCACGAAGTCATGGGTATCAATTGATTAGGGATTTAATTCTAACCCAGTTTCGAAATTCATACGATAACGATTCGGTCACATATTCGCCAACAGGTCGTCTGTTCCAGGTGGAGTACGCATTGGAGGCTATCAAGCAGGGATCAGCCGTAGTGGGGTTGGTTTCCAAGAATCATGCCGTGTTGGTTGCACTAAAGAGAAACGCCGAGGAGTTGGGATCGTATCAGAAAAAGATCATCAAGGTGGACAACCATCTGGGTGTGGCTCTAGCTGGCCTTGCTCCTGATGCTCGTGTTCTGTCCAACTTTTTGAGACAACAGGCAATGTCCAGTCAGATGGTGTACAAACGACCTTTGGCTGTATCTAGAGCTGTGTATGCCATTGCTGATAAGGCCCAGGCTAACACTCAGCAGTACGGCCGACGTCCATATGGTGTGGGATTGTTGATTATTGGTTATGACGAGGCAGGCCCACATCTGTACGAGTTCTTGCCATCGGGCTCTGCTCTCGAGTACACTGGTGCGGCCATTGGCGCTCGATCTCAGGCTGGAAGAACATACTTAGAGAAGAAGTTTGAAACTTTCCCTGACATGAGCTTGGATGATCTCATTGTGGAAGGTCTTAATGCCTTGCGAGATACCCTGGCCCAGGATAAAGAGCTGACTCTCAAGAACACGTCCATCGCTTACGTCGGTAAAGATACGCCCTTTACTCTGCTTGATGATGAAAAGGTTGTTGATTGGTTGGCCAAGCTGGATTCTGTGTCCAGACCTTCCAACGCAAGGCCCACTGGAGAAACAGAACCTGCGACCGAGACTCAACCTGAGCCTGCAACTGAGGATAGAACAGATGCTCCTGCCGACGCTCCTGCCGATGCTGATGCTATGGACACCACAGAGTAGATGTATACAGATGATAAACGTAATGGATGAATATAAAGGGGAATGTATCTATTAACGCATACAATTGCGAACTGTCGATACTGTTGGTGGACTCACTCAATACAACTTACTACTTCAATGCGCCATAGACTGTTATGGAAACATGTGTGTCTTATAGATGATTGAAAAATCAAAACTGTAGTATCTGGTGGTAATGTCTTCTAATTAATCTCCATCCGTTAACAAATGAATTCATAGCTTGAAGAATGAGAAGATAGTCAATCTACCATTCTCCTACTGCTATTTCAATTCAACCTGTAAATAATTTCAGTATTCCAAAATCAACTCATATATTCATCATATGTACAATATTTACAAACTACCAGAAGCTTACTCCTTCTTCTCCTCGTTGGAGTTGTTGGCGTTAGCCTTATCCTTGTAGACCTTCTCGAAGAGCTTGAGAGAAGCCTCCTGGAGAGCATCAGTCTTGGACTTGAGGTCAGCAGGGTTGACATCCTCACCGCCCTGGATTCGAGCAACAGACTCTCGGAGCTCAGCGATCAAGGCCTTGACCTTCTCGCCCTCCTCCTTGTCAATCTGGGCCTCGAACTCAGTCATGGAAGACTCAGTGTCGTTGCAGATCTGGTCAGTTCGGTTAGCAGCCTCAACAGACTCTCGTCGAGCCTTGTCCTGCTCCTTGTACTTCTCGGCATCGTTAACCATCTTCTCGATCTCGGTATCGGAGAGACCGGAGGAGCCGGCAACAGTGATGGAGGAGTCCTTGTTGGTGGCCTTGTCTCGGGCAGAGACGTTGATGATTCCATCGGCATCAATGTCGAAGGAAACCTCAATCTGAGGAACACCCTTAGGGGCGGGGGGGATACCAGCAAGAGTGAAGTTACCGATGAGCTTGTTGTCTCGGACAAGCTCTCGCTCACCCTGGAAGACTCGGATCTCGACAGAAGTCTGGCCCTGAGCAGCGGTAGAGAAGATCTGAGACTTCTTAGTGGGGATAGGAGAGTTTCGGTTGATCAGTCGAGTGAAGACACCACCGAGGGTCTCAATACCAAGAGAAAGGGGAGTGACATCGAGCAGAAGAACGTCAGTGACCTCACCAGCAAGGACGGCACCCTGGATAGAAGCACCGATGGCAACAGCCTCATCAGGGTTGACGGACTTGTTGGGCTCCTTACCGAAGATAGTCTTGACGGTCTCAATGACCTTGGGCATTCGGGTCATACCACCGACAAGGATGACCTCATCGATCTGGGAGGAGGTGACACCAGCATCCTTAAGAGCCTTCTCAACGGGCTCAATGGTTCGCTTGACGAGAGGGGCAACAAGGGACTCAAGCTGACCTCGAGAAAGCTTGGTGTTGATGTGCTTGGGGCCGGAGGCGTCAGCAGTGATGAAAGGAAGGTTGATCTCGGTGGAGACGGTGGAGGAAAGCTCGGTCTTGGCCTTCTCGACGGCCTCTCGGATTCGCTGGATGGCCATTCGGTCGTTGGACAGGTCAATGCCGTGATCCTTCTTGAAGTTGTCGACGAGGTGTCGGACGAGGACGATATCGAAATCCTCACCACCAAGGTGGGTGTCACCGTTAGTGGACTTGACCTCGAAAACACCCTTCTGGATCTCAAGGATAGAGATATCGAAGGTACCTCCACCAAGATCGAAAACGGCAACAACCTTGTCGTCGTTCTTCTCAAGACCGTAGGCAAGAGCGGCAGCAGTGGGCTCGTTAACAACTCGGAGAACGTTAAGGCCAACAATCTGACCAGCGTCCTTGGTGGCCTGTCGCTGAGAATCGTTGAAGTAAGCGGGAACGGTGACAACAGCGTTCTTGATGGTCTTGCCAAGGTAACCCTCAGCGGTCTCCTTCATCTTGTTGAGAACGAAACCACCAATCTGGGCGGGGGAGTAGGTCTCACCCTGGGCCTCGAGCCAGGCATCACCGTTGGAGTGCTTGACAATCTTGAAGGGGACCTGCTTGATATCGTTCTGGACCTCGGGGTCCTCGAATCGTCGACCAATCAGTCGCTTGGTGGCGAAAAGAGTGTTCTCGGGGTTGACAACGGCCTGTCGCTTGGCGGGGACACCAACAAGTCGCTCACCATCCTTGGTGAAGGCGACAACGGAGGGGGTAGTTCGGTTACCCTCAGCGTTCTCAATAACCTTGGGGGTCTTACCCTCCATGACGGCAACGGCAGAGTTGGTGGTACCAAGATCGATACCAATAACGGCACCCTGGACCTTTCCAGAGTTGAATCTCTGCTGGAAAGCGGGAAGTCGGGGGGTCTATGTTAGTATTCTTATTCAAGCAGAAAGTCTTGATTGGATCATCCTTGTCATATCACTGCCGTTTGTGTTAACGGATTGTGCTGTTGTGTTTCGAGTGTTCTGTTTTCCTTGTCGTTTCTGTGTCGGTCAAAATCCGGCCACCTTTCAATAACGCAGAAAATAACAGCTGATCCAATTCATTCCATCATTTTTTCCATTCCTGTACTCACGGTTCTCAGAGCAGAACGAGCAAATCTAGAAGCCAACATTGTGTGTAGTTCTTTTTATCGACCTAGCAAAGATGGAGAAAGAAGAAAAAAGTCTAGGCAGGAAACGCACTCTGCCTTTAACTGAAAATTTGATTTTCCATCGTCTTCTCTGAGAAGTGCCCTAACCCTTGAACTGTAACCTTCTTTACCTTATTTACACATCTAGAAGGTTCCAACTCAAGTGGGGTGTAATTAAGAGGATGGGTGAGAAATCAGAACTACCAAGCTTTAACATAATCTGAAAGCATAGGTGTGTGACTTCCATTCGCAGTTTTCCTTCGTCATTTTTTTCGGTTAATCAAAGACTTGCATGTTGAGTCAATTCCGGAAGAATACATCCGTCCTTGCTGCTCTCTAAAAAAGACTATGCTCAAAAAATTGTGAGACTTTTGTTTTTGTGGATTTTGCCTCAGCCTGCTACTAATAAGATTCGTTCTTCAGAGTTTCTCATTATTGGTTTTGAAATAGATAAAAATACAACCTACTATTTGTTACGGCTTGACACAGTCATCATGTGTACCTACCTCATCTGCCACAAGCTGTATCGATTGCCCTACTTTACCGCCACTGTGCATCCGTTGTGACTCTAACCAGAAAGTTTAAATTCCCCACCATTTTTCCATTTAGTCTAGGACCTAACCCTTGTTATAAACTTTCAAACTTTAACTTGAGGAGTGAAAGCTTAATCATACTGGTAACCAGTACTGGATTCCTGGTGGGATGTTCGATGAGATACCCGTTATAGACTTGCAAGCAGAAAAGATTGTTGTTCTTGAGCAGCTGAGACATGCAGTTCTTAATGTGGGCTTCTGTTATATCCGAAATTATGGTGTGGATCCAAAATTGGTAGCAGATGTCACAAAACTTGCTAAGCAACTGTTTGATTTACCAGCTGAAGAAAAGCAACGGATAGACATGTCGAATTCTCCACATTTTTTGGGATACTCCAGATTAGGAGATGAAGTTACCCAAAACAAAACTGACTGGCGTGAGCAGATGGATTTGGCCACCGAATTGCCAGCTCCTGCAGATAATGAACCTCTTTATCGAAGATTGAGGGGTCCTAATCAATGGCCGGATGAGAAACTCATTTCCGGATTCCGTAGCACGTTTGAAGCTTATATTGATCAGATGGGGCCTATGTCGATTCGATTCGTATCTCTGATTTCAGAGGCTTTGGGGTTAGGCGCTGACGCGTTTACTCATTTGTTCACTAAGGATCAGCAGCACAAACTCAAGGTGGTACGATATCCGGATGTGTCTCAAGTCAAAAATGAGATCAAGGAGACGGTGATAAAAAAGGAGGATGATATGTGTGGCGACACGCGAGAATACTCACAAGGTGTGGGTCCACATAAAGACTCCGAGTTAACTACATATCTCCTCCAATGCACGGATCACCGTGGGTTGCAAGTTCTCAACTCCAATAATGAATGGATTGACGTTCCCCCTATTGACGGGACCCTGGTTGTTGCAATGGGACAGGCTATGGAGGCTCTCACTAAAGGCTACTGTGTCAGCACGATCCATCGGGTGCTAGCTCCAGAGCCAGGGTCAGGTAGTCGTTTCTCAGTGCCTTTTTTTCAGGGCATTTCCTATGATGCAAATTTTAGAGACTTCAAACTTCCCGCAGAGGTGGAAGAGACGCTGAGAAAGTACCAGGTCAAACGAGAAGACACGGGTCAATATAGACATGACATGTTCAACAACATTGGAGAAGCTACATTTATGAACAGGATCAGAAGTCATCCAAAGGTGGCTAAACGGTGGTATAAGGATGTTATTGACGTTTCAAAACTTGATAAACTTCCTCGAGTTTTGAGTCGTTTGGCACGAATTTTTGCTGGTGCAGAAAAAACCATGATGTTCCATCATTCTCCTCTTCCATTGTCTTTTGATGAGTTCGCCAAGAATGTCAAACAACACTCTAGTGAGACGATCACTCGTGAAGACTTGCAGCAGATCTTCTACCTCTGGCCTGATATATATAGGACGGAGATTCGTCAAGACGGAATGCTACTCCTTTCTTTGGAGCATACTACTTCGGTCGCATTAACACAGCAGAAGGAGCTTCGTCAGCAACAATTTGAGGGAAAATGCTGGGAATGGCTGCGAAGTCATCCGTTGACTTGGAGTCAAGGTCCCACCCCAGAAAAAGGTTTACCTGCATTCAAGGCGTCAGGACCAGTGAAAAGGGGCATTTCTGAAACTGCTGAGCTGTTGAGGAAGACTCCGGCTACCAAGCAAAGGATTTTCAAAATTGCTACTCCTGACAAACAACTTGGTAAAACCGTTCTGGAGAGAATCAAGGCTCGGAAGGCGGCATCTGCGCATTTGAGAGAGAAAACCCTAGAGCAGGAAAAGTATGAGAACCAACAGAAGTTTATTGACTCAAACATTCCTCATGTAGCTGACATCCTTGTGGGTGTTAGTCAAGGAGGAAATACCTCCATTTCGATGAATAAAGCAGTTCGGTTGGTACAAGATTCAATCAAACGTAACCTTTCAGATAAAGAAGCTCGTGCTATACTAGTTCGGGCTTCGGAAGCTGTTCCTGGCTTTTGCAAACTCGTGGAGGTTGGAGATCAGGCTGCGTTGCGGTTGTCAAAGAGAACCCGTGGCGAAGTCCAAATCGAGTTGGCCGAGTTTGAAAGAAAAAACCAAGTGTAGATAGATTTATGATTGCATGTTTATGATGTGTCTATTGTTTCCTTATTGCACTATTCCCTGCGTTTTAGTACAACCCCACGCAAGCTAGAATATCACACCTTTGAGCCACTTTGTAAGAGAGCTTTTACATATTCATTATTAATTTGATGTTTTTCTGGGTGATCATCGAGCCTCATGATATGATGGTGGCATAGCTGCTATACAAAGGGATTCAGGACATGTACCCTCACAAGAGAATCTCCTTAGGCATTGACCTTAGTCCGACTGATTATCTAACTCTAACCCCACATCCATTCTGTGAAATCTGAGATCTTGCTCTCTCAGCTTGACTGCTGCGAGCGAGAAGTACTAGAGTTGGGTCTGTGAGGTTTGATAAACCTTAAACCCTATAGTCCATTGGTTACCCTACTCTCCATTACGAAAAGCTTATTTTGCCATGCAATATGTTACCAATATTGATCCCATAGATCATATTAGAACATCAAAATAACAATCTGACATAAGCGAAAGAAGAATAAAAAAGAAGAAAGAATAAGTCTGCTCCACTCACTTAACACCAATACAAACCATAGAAACACATTTCATACTCTCTCTTTCCCAAGAAACAGCAACAACCCTAACCCAACAAATACCCTAAGAATCAGAGTTTCGAGATGTCTAAAAGTTCTCATGGTTCTGTGGGTATCATGGAGTTTCTTGGCAACAACAGATTCCACATAGGTGGTGGAGATGTCAATAGAGATTGAGCACTATATACATATTTACAAAGCGGTGTTCAGGCCAACGTCTTAAACTTCAAAACCGAAGCCCTTCATGCACTCCTTGTATTTGGCAATGAGAGGCTTGCACTTCTCAGCATCAACACCGTTGAAAAGGAGGCACTCATCTCGCTCTGCCTTCTCATCCTTGCAAACGCAGCAAGGCTTAGGCTTTTCACAGCTTGTGGCACTGGTGTTCTTGTTGTCAGATGCTATGTTAGTATTCATCCAGTTACTCCTCTGTCCAGAAATCTGTCACAGTCAGGAGTGTCACTCGTTACGCTTGCGTGATTATCAAGACAAAAAAGCTACTCACTAGTATCGCAAGGCATGGTTGGTGTATTGTATGTGTGTTGATGTGATCAAGAGTGATGTAGGTTTATTATAGAGCTATTTCGCATTGGTCAGTTTAAGGTTTCAACTGAGCAAATCATGCACAATATGACGCCACAGTATTATAACCACCCGCCACAAATGCAGCACTTGCCACACATGCACTAAGACATGCTTGCCACACATTACACTTTCCCTCATGTATTATTGTGTACATCTCCAAGCAAGGCAGATATAAATAAAAGTAATTGGATTTCTGGTACTGACCATAGAGCGCTAGAACATTGCTGCTGTAAAATCAAAATGTGGATGCCATGGTGGTATCAAGATCATTTTCATTGTCATAACTTTGGATCTTCGGACTGTCTCAAGATAATCATGTGAGATCTTTTTCTTGCAGGAAATGAGATTCAGGGCAGACTTCTGGTGAACTCCTTTCATTTTTCCATAAGGATCATCCCATCAATTCGATAGGAAACGAGAAATAGGTAGTGAGAAATGGTAGCGGGTTTCTTGCAATCTTCAATAGACAAATCCCTTTTGTGTCAGGAATCCTGGCTCTCTAAATAATCCAGGATTTCCTAGTTATCGAAGAGTTGAGTAGAAATTACCATCTACCACAAAAGACCATTATTCGGGTACTTTTTGAGTATTTTGCTTACTGTTTAACTGGGCTGGATGCTCTATGGGATGAATCACGTGAAAGTAAAACGGTTGAGACTTTCTGTCCTTACTGAACTTTACTTGTTGAAAATCATGCATCACTAAGGCTCTTCCAGATCTGAGGTAGTATGTCGAAAACAGCAGCATTCTTCCAAGACGGTTGGTACTTCACCTTTATAGACATTATATCAAGGATTTCTAACTTAAGATGAGAAACTCATAGATCACACACCAGAAATACCACACATAGGCATTTATACTTGGATGTCGGTTAGGACAGAGAAATAAGGTTCACACTAATCTTGAATGTAATAGGTTAGCCCATTTCTTTAACACATTCTAAACCTCAATTCCATTTTGAACTTTAAACGACTTACAAATCACCTCTGTGAGGGTGTGCTAAAATGTACTAACTTCCAACGGGGGTCACTGTCAGTTAGTATACCATATGATGAATTGATAGATATATGGATTTTTTATTTTTTTCTGGCAACAGGAAATTCTCTGTTTAAGACATAGATCGCCACAACATTTTCCCAAGCAAAAGCGTCTTACCCAGAATGTTTAATTGTATTTTAGTTGGTGACATCAGAATAGACCTCGCCGTAATGGAAACATTTTGTGAACCAGTCAGAAGCCAATCACGCTGATAATCAGTTAATGGTAAAGTGTATTAGGGTTACCTTCCAATTACTAGAGAATGATAAACCAACGCAAGTCGATTATTGGTTCTAGTTAACGTGAGGGATGAATGCAAATATGCAATCTGAACGTTTTATTCGCTCATTTTATTTATTCTTATGTGCATTGTTTGAAACAAAAACCGTTGAATAAGGTTGCTCACAAAAAAGCTTAAAGGGAAAAAAGAAAGCAAAGAAGATGCATGACAATAATGTCTTTGAAAACCTTTATAAATCTACAGTCTCAGTTTCTCCATGACAGCATGATTTCGACTGTTTACTCATGAAGTCTAGGAGGAATTTTGGAATAACACTATCGTCAAGGTGATGAAATATCACTAACTACTCAATACTAATCAAATTGGCCCAATGAGTTTAAAATAAGCTTCAAGTATTGGCTAAGCCTCAATTCTATGTGTTCTTCGTTCGGGATTTGTATTCCATACGTCTAGGTAAGACATGATATATTAGCTTATTTGTTTATTTCAAAAGGGCTGACAGTTGAGTATAAAAATTTTGAGCGTTAGGAAATTCTCTATTGAAAAAAATGCTTCTGAGTTGTAATTATTTCCCATTTTTCTAATGTAAACTCTTCGGGGTTGCGTTATTTTTAGCTAACCTATCTGTTAGTAGTAATTCCTAATTGATGTAGATCCTTTGTTCTCTTTCAATACTCCGCCAACCTCATTTTATGCATAAGTTTTAAACTTGAACCCTACATGATGAATTCGGGATACTAGGGAAATTATTAGTGTTCCGAGTTCCGCGTTCTGCGTTCCGTGTGCCAACTTCCACAATTATTACTCCTGACTTCCCCTATCTTTTGATGCTTCTCACCCTAGCCATACATTGAAAATAAAAATCACATTTGAAGAACGGACGTCACATTTCATCAATATCTCAGGCACAACCATTGCAATATCCCAACGAAAATCATCTCCTCTACAGATGGGATCTCTTCAAAACTTTCTATGCATACGACAACGTTCAGCATGGCGAGTCGTATGCACCAAAAAGCTAATAAGAGAACCTTTTTGTCGAGAACTCGCAGCTGTGCATGAACCCGTGCTTAGTTATTATGCCTAATTTAAACCGAAACTTTATTACAGCTGTTTCTGCAAACCCTGGTATTCACTACAGTTTGTTACCAAATTGTAGATTCATTCTCCCGATTATCCAGAACTTGTCAGAGTCAGCTTTTATTGCCTGCAACACTCTGCATTTTGCCACTTACAAATACAGTTACGGGGGAAAAATGCATGCTTCTCATAAGATGGTTCGATACTTCATAAGGTTTTACAGAGTGACAATTTGAGTTAAGCTCAATTACCAGTCTTGGAATATACATGCGGACGGTAGACGGCAAGTAACCCTACCTCACACTAAAGTGAGGTAGTTGGACAGCCAATAGCACGAACTGAACCCCTAACACCGATACCAGTCTTTTGACATCGATCTCATTAGCTGAGAGTTTCAACTCCATGCTTCAACTCCATGCTGTATAAATGTTTAGCACTTCTACCTCGGGGTGAATTGTCGACAAAAAGTATTGATCAGCAAGCATTATTGAATCTCACAAAACTTAAAATCTCAGTCCCCGAAAACACGAAAGCTACTTCCTCAAAAAGTTTGGGTTGGGATCTGTTGCAGATGGACTAAATCAACAATCATTATATCAATTTCAGAATGGGAAGGAGGGGGAAAACCCAAGGGATGAAATGTAGACAATGAAACTCTTTTGTCACCACTGAATGAAAAGTACTTTTGCAAACTAGTTGTCCTTTCTGGCTACTCACTGCAGCGGCAAAATAGACTCTAGACCCAACCTAAATTTTAACCAATATGGAGCTTGATTGTTCAGTCCAAAAGCGGAATTAACTGTCATGCCATTCTTCATGTGCACAAAAGCGGCACCTTCCAACATTCCATGGAAGTAAAATGCATAGAGCTGGCTGCAATTACAATCTTATAAAATGGCGATCGCCCCCAAGCTAGTCAACCATCCGAATTATGCGTTTCATTAATTCACTGGCGCTTTTGGCATCTTTGGCTTCTGCCAAACAGATTGCCACGCCTATTAACTCGTTCGAAGTCGGCCTTGCTTCTGATATCTCTACTAAGACTGGTTCTGTCGGCAGTGTATGGCAGATGGTCTACAAGTTTGCCCTAGCTGACACCTCTGGAGTTGATGCTGGAGACTTCTTCACCTTTGAAGTCGATAGTGATATGACTCTGAGTGAGACTGCCTATGACTTCAATATCAAGGACCCTAACGGCAAAGACATAATGAAAGTCACAAATGCTGGTAATACCTTCACTGCTACTTTCACTGACTTTGTTGACACCCATAAGGATGTTGAGGGCTCTATCTTTCTTCAATCCACCTATAAGGCCAGCAGCATTGACGGATTCATTCCCGATGATGGTAAGCAAGTAACTGTTGACTCTACTTCAGAGGGTAAGCCACTTGCCTCCAACATCATTCTTCAGAACAACGCCAAACTTTGGGCTGAGAAGATTCCCGAGGATCATCAGATCAAATGGACACTCCAGCTGCCTGTTACTCCTTGGTTCAAAATTGACCTTATGGCGTCTTTGACTGGCGGTACCTCCCAGTTTATGTCTCCTGAGGTGACTCTCTTCGGTATGAAAATCAATTTTTACAAGGATCTTACAGATATCAACACAAACTCTTACCATTTGGAAGTCCCTAACGAGGACAACGAAAAGCACGTTTCTCTTCAAGCCATGGGCTTTGAAAACATGCTAATTAACATCAAGGATATTCCTCAAGATCACACTTTTGTTGTTTTGGAATACTTTACCAATGTTGCCAACTCTGACACTGCTACACCCGACAGTGTTTACGCTTCCAAGATTGAATGGATGATGTTTGACGAAAAGGATATTTATGCTCCGCTTAGAACTTCTCCCGTCGAAGGCGATACTCAAGCCCTGAACAAGCCTGTTTCCAAGCCCCTTTTGGCTGGTGGAGAGGGTAAGGGTAAGGAAGACGACAAGCCCAAGCCCTCTGTTGAGCCTAAGCCCTCTGCCGAACCCTCTGCTGAGCCCAAGCCTTCTGTCGAGCCCAAGCCTTCTGTTGAGCCTAAGCCTTCTGTTGAGCCTAAGCCTTCTGTCGAGCCCAAGCCTTCTGTTGAGCCTAAG
>ULGR01000001.1:596044-609522 GCA_900519005.1 Yarrowia phangngaensis | reverse complement strand
AAACGCTACTGGCACCGTTGATTCAGGTAATGCTTCTGTCTCCGCTAAGCCTACTGGCTCTGGATCTGTTGCTGGCAACGGTACTGATGCTGCCTCTGGTTCCTCCAAGCCTACTGGCTCTGGATCTATTGCTGGAAACGGTACTGATGCTACTTCTGGTTCCGCCA
This sequence comes from Yarrowia phangngaensis, assembly GCA_900519005.1. Classification (NCBI taxonomy): domain Eukaryota; kingdom Fungi; phylum Ascomycota; class Dipodascomycetes; order Dipodascales; genus Yarrowia; species Yarrowia phangngaensis. The sequence continues at coordinate 609,355 of ULGR01000001.1, read as the reverse complement.
AGCCTACTGGCTCTGGATCTGTTGTTGGAAACGCTACTGGCACCGTTGATTCAGGTAATGCTTCTGTCTCCTCTAAGCCCACTGGCTCTGGATCTGCTGCTGGAAACGGAACTGATGCTGCCTCTGGTTCCGCCAAGCCTACTGGCTCTGGATCTATTGCTGGAAACGGTACTGATGCTGCCTCTGGTTCCGCCAAGCCTACTGGCTCTGGATCTGCTGCTGGAAACGGTACTGATGCTGCTTCTGGTTCCGCCAAGCCTACTGGTTCTGGATCTGCTGCTGGCAATGGCGCAGATGACGGAAAGTCCACTGTTACCAAGACTGTTACCGTCTGTGATGCAACCACTTGCACCAAGGTGCTTTCTACTGCCACCATTTCTGTGACTAAAACTGTCAAGACCGTTACTGTTTGTGATAAACAGAGCTGTACCAAGTCTCTATCCACCGAGACTGTGACAGTTGACTGTGCCACTACCACCCCAGTCCAGAAGGTAGTAAAGACTGTCACCATTTGCAACAACAATGGTTGTTACAAGACTCTTTCTACTCTTCCAGTAAAGCCTTCTCATACTCCAAAGGTGGTTAAGACACTCACAGTCTGTGATGACAATGGATGCCATAAAACTTTCTCTACTGTGACCGTTCCAGTAACTGTCACTGTTCCTGCAAAGCCTACTCGAGTTCCCACTCCTGAGGGACCTGTCAACCCCAAGGGACCCACCCCCGAGGGACCTGTTAACCCCAAGGGACCCACCCCCGAGGGACCTGTTAACCCCAAGGGACCCACCCCCGAGGGACCTGTTAACCCCAAGGGACCCACCCCCGAGGGACCTGCTACCCCCAATACACCTGCCCCTGAAGGACCTGTCAACCCCAATCCTAAGAGACCTACCACCGAGTCTAAGGTTCCTACCCCTGAGGGATCCACCCCCCAAGTTCCCCATTCACCTGATAGTCCATCTGAACCTAAGCAGGCCAACTCTGCAGCCACACAGGTAATCGGAGCTCTTGCTCTTATGCCTTTGATTGCATTCTTCATTTGAATATAATCAATGATATGATTGTTGAGAATATTAATTTTGATTCCTTTGCAGTTTAATTGTAATTGTGTAGTGATGATGTGTTTTATTTGCTAACGTGAGAGATTCTGACACTGGCCAAGTGAGCTTGTGTCTCCGCATTCTTTTCTCCTGAAGTTCCTGTCCCATAAATAGTACTCCAAAAATAAGCCTCACCATCTGCACACAACTCAAATGATTCTTGCAAAAACTTTTTCAACTTCTCGATACCATTCTGATGGAACCCTGGAATAGAGCTACTACGATGTACCTATGTACCAAGATCAATAATCTTTACGTGGAATTCCATGACCTTTTGTTGAATTATGGATCATTTACATTTAACTGAGAGGTTTCTCCATCCGCGAGACGTTTGTATCTTGACCTCTGTCTTGCATCTATGCAGGTCACAGCCGCCACACAGATTGTATCCTCGCTGTCGCATCTCGATGACGAAGTCAACACCTCATCCAATAAGGTGATCTCTGTTGAACGAATTCGACCTGAAATTTCACTTTACTGGATAAGTGGTAAGTATCTGCTTTATCCTGACCTCGTCCAGCTTTGTGAAACCCCATTATCTCCCCAATCAAAAAAAATCATCATTGAAGTGAAGTGATTTTCTTCCACGAACAGAACGTGAATAACCTGTCTGTCAAGACACTTTGCTGATTGATCTAGAGAGATGTACAACCACAGTGACAGCAGTGAAATGGAGGCTTACGACTTGGTTACTGCGTCATCATGATGTTCCTGGGCAAGGCTAGTTATGCTCATTAAGAGTATATAAGCATGGTCACTCCAGGGTGAGCCACGTAACACCAACTCTGGGATGCTATGCTGTGTGGGTGTCCATGGCACAGAGTCGGTTTCGAATGTTGTTGGGGCTGTAAATCTTTTAAAGTCTATTAAAACTCGTGCTGGTGACTGATAGTCACATAAAATTTGCAGAACTACGCGATCAGAACTCGTAAATTAAGCTAATAAAGTTGTCACGAAAGAAGAGCAATAACAGCCCTTACATTTTACTTATGAGAATGGAATGACTTTCAACGATTCGGTTTCTACTATTGGCCCAGATTTTCCTCGGCTATTCAGGGTACACATGTGAAAGTATGTCTTGCTAATCATATGGTACCTCTTTCCCTGCAACTCATCGGTCTTTGTCTGATCAGCACTCTTCATACAGCTGCGATAATACCAGCAGCCATTAGGCTGATGGAGCCCAATTCCTTGCATGCCCATGCCTTTGCCAAGAATGGACTTAGAATTTGAGTGCAAGCCAATTATGGTCATCTCAGCACTGATTCACAAGACCTGGCCCCAAGCATTTACCACCAGAGAGCAAAAGGGGATGTTTGAAATTCTCACGGCTAATTATTTAATGTATTTATTGTAAATTGATGTAAGAAAACCGATTCTCTTACTGGCTTCCTTCATCTTTAGCCAGTGTAGTTATAACGCTGGCTAGAGTACATATCATCTTCTTTAGACTTTGATTAAAAGACTATTTAGGCGTTTAATTGAAATTTCGTTTCAGAGTGGGTTTTGGAGGTTCTGGAGATTCAAGGCTAATAATTACCAACCAGAAAAACTATTAAAACCCGCATAAGCTGATGCGTCCAAATTTGCGGCCACAGAATACTCCCATGGGGATTCTGAGCAGGTTGGCTTAGAATAGCTAGTGAATCATCAAGACACAATTATGACTAGTTCACTAACTTTATTCATGTTACACAAACTGATGGCTTCAGTGTATGGGAATCGGAAAGTTCGGCATCATAAGCCAGTAGTCAATATGCTGAAGACATATCCAGCCTGGTGTAAGTGGGGACGACATTCCTTATATATTGGATTATCATCTAGAGCACATCCTGTCAGCAGTATAATGCTGATACTCTTCTTAATACCAATCTTTTTGTGTTTATGCCTTGATTTGAAATGGGGTACTCAAAGACAATAAGGTTGGATATTGGGTTTGGTCCCTTCTTGTTCAGAGCATACCATACATTGTATAATCCACGCTTGTTTAACTTTTTTTTGGCGTCACAATAGTCACAACTTCAAAACCCACCACACAAGAACGAAGGTATGAATGTCGTTACTCTTATAGTCCATTATGGCAGGTTGTCTTTGTGTTTTTTGATAAGAGTCTCTTTGTGTCATATGGTAATGGCAGGCTCCAAGGTTAGTTCAAGGTTAAACATGGTAGAATTCTCTATGAGTGATAGACCCGTTTCAACATAGTTTGAAATGGAAGAGGCTATCAATTCGGCGAGATCCAAGCCCATCGGGTTTTTGAAATATCAAAGAATTGGTGGCATAGGTCTAATTAAGCAGATTTTATTATCATGAATGGATTCGACTAGCTCAGAAACTCATTCGACAGAGTCCATCAGGTTAAGAGATCACTCACCCGACACAGGACTGTATAAAGATCCCTAGAACTACTTATGAGTTCAGCAGAACTGTTTCCCAAAGCCCAGTTATCTTTTAGAACTAATCAAATGACTTCAGCAACCACAAACCCTACTGTATTACAACAGCTACAGAATGCTTTCCATTAAAACCTTCTTTCTCAATTCTGTAATAGTGTTGTTCCCAAGTTGGAACACAGATTATTTATTCGAGCCCACCATTTCTCAAATCCTCTACGAGTCGGCTGCCAGGTAACATCCGCCACCTCTCTAATATCCTTGTTTCTGGATATCGATTGAATACTCAAGGCGATTATTCTGAGACAATTTTTCGTTTGAAACAGAAAACTTATGTTGGAGACCTTGTTGGTGTGATAACACTAACTCAGCTCAGGAAAGAGGTGTTTGGCATGTGATGCATTGCTGTTTAGATTTGAGGTGGTAATCTCTTTTAAAGTCTACCATTCAGTCGTAGAGAAAAGCCGTAAACTATGTCAATTGAGGATGGGCTCCGTAATTACAGTGCCTGCGCTCTATCAGAAATGATGATGTTGCCAAGGTGTTTCAAATAAAGTTTGATTAGAGGTGCTACCTGGTTTACTAAAAATGAACACCACAAAGAAGATCAACCATCAAAGCGTCACCTATCAGAATATCACATCAAGTCCACCACCACCCGATACACAATTAAGTCACCCTAGAGACGCATCATATTTCTTAAATGTCTCTCGCCCACCCAATTGATTAATCTGGGGTCCACAGTCGTATCATCATAATATTCACTATTACCCTAACCCACATAGGTCCAGGCTTCCACTCTGCCTCATACTTAATCCTGTTTTTCCTCTATTTTTAGCTCTTTACCAAGAAATACACTAATTACTTGTCCGCTCTTCCTTCACATGTTTATAACTGAGAGACTCGTACTCTCGCCTCTGAAGAGACCAGCAGACAACCAGGCAAACTATATAAGGTTCATAATTCTAGAATAAATCAAGCAAGGACTTCATATTTGTGTTCCTTCTCAACAGATTACTTTTTAAGCTTCTATGGTTATAGCGTCACCATCTCAGTAGTTGTTGAATGTAATCCTCCAAGGTGGATTACTCCTATTAGATATATTACCACCTCGTAAGTGATAAGTATCTATTTGGTGCTCAGTGTATTGTCACTCTGACCATTCCTCCTTTCTTCCAAAGACCTCAGCTCACATTACCCGGAATGTGGGCTACTACCGGAACTCCCTTCTTCCCAACAAGTGATGTGTAAGTTCGTTAAATACTTAGAATAATACTTAATGTCTGATTCTCAGCAATATAATAAGGTTTGGTCTTTTGCACAAGCAGTGTGACATCGATTGCAGGCACAAAATGCCACCATCAGGACATTATTAGGCAAAAAAGTAAAAGCTGAATAAGTTCGAACTACAATTACAAAAGAAATGTCTTATAATTTACTGAGAAGGAGGTATCAGTACAGTTGACTGCTTAATTGTGATGGGCATGCAATTCTGACAAACTTGTAAGCTGAATGAATTTCATATAAACAATCACAAAACATCTGAAGCTTAATTCATGATACAAAAACTTCATAAAAAGAAATAAAAACATAAAAATTAGCAAAACAGGTCACATCACCTTCAGAAAAATAACAAAAACAGCAAAAAGGCAGAGAAAAAAATATTAGACTTAAAAATAAAACCAACATATTGAATTAAAAATAAAAACAATTAGTCCTATTAAGATAAGGCAAAAACTTACAAAGGAAACAACTCAACATATATATCATCTACAAGAACCAACTCCGTCAAACTTGAATCTACGTTGTGTATAGTGAATGGTTGTTACGTTTGATTCATAACTAAAGGTAGGGGAATCAATATAACCGATCAAACAATTATATACATAGTTCATATTAGTACAGTACTCACTTGTCCGATAAATAAAGGTACAATGCCAAGATCTTTTATACTCAGATTCATACCAAATTACAAGAATCAAATCAGCATATCGCTTTATGTCTTTGCTTTTATGTTTACAAAAATTATCTCTCTTCTATAAACAATATGCTAATATCTCCTTCTCAGTCAATTATATCCTTTCATATGTTTCAACATATATGAGATAGATTTCTATTTTACGACCCTGGTTGTTAATCCGAATATATACATTGGTTTCTTTGTTTGTTTATTTTCTATTTTAGGAAATTTTTTTCTCAACAAGTAGGAAGTATTTTGCCGTTTATGTCCTGAATTCATTTTTAGGTTATGATATGAATAAATACAAATAGACGTATTGATTAACAATGATCCAAAAGATAAAAGACATTCTCTTGATATGGTTTGCTCCTGATTAATATTATTAAATGCTCTAAGAAGAATTGTGAAGAACAGAATTAATTTTAATTATGTTTCATTCCCTACTGATTATTATTTCTCATCTTTGTTTCTGTCTGTGTATTTTTATGATCTGCCCATCTCTTTCTACTCGTAGTAATTCGATGGCATTTTGTTGCCTGGTAATGATTAATGAATTTTTCTTTTCTTTTTTTATTTCTATTAATTTATTATTTCTTACTACTAATCTCTACACTCTATACTCTCCCATTCTAAAGTGGTGTTGAGGATATTCCCTTTTTAAGGTTTTTCCATTTTTGTCTTGTTTTTCTAATGGCGGCGGTCTTCTTCTGTTAATTTATCATCTGTAGCTTCTATCTGTCATCTCAGATACATTTGAAAATTATTTTGTTACTTGAGGAATTATCTCATCGTTGATAATATATACACACTGTTCATCTTGCCTTTTTGTGTAAAGAGCTGAATAATCGGATATTACCAAACCTGCATTGTTTGTTTTTTTTTGGTGTTCGTCAATATGTTGGAACGAGATCGTCTGTCTATATATGTGCATGTTGTTGCGATCTAGGTAATCTGTGTTTTGGCTAACAACAACCTTTTGTAACTAGCACCCTGTTGAGCTCTGTTGTTTGTAGTCTTCGATTGTGTGCTCTCGCGAGTCGTTGTTTCGCGTTTGGGGTTGTCCCTATAATCATCCTATTCAGATACCAAAGTTTCTTTCTATTCCAGGAGTTATTTACAAGGTTTTATATTAGTAACCCTGTTAAGAAGAGCCCCCACTTGCCTTCTTCAGCTAAATGTCTGAATTCCTTCAAGTATAGTTTGCCAAGCTTATTAAAACTGCCAACCCCGTCAACTCACAACAATTTTTATTTTCTCATACATTCAATATAACATAAATATGAAATAATTCTAAGTATGCTTTTTAAGTCCACTAGTTAGCCTGTGCTTAATTTGCAGTAAGCGTCAATTGAGATGTGAAACCACAAAAAGGTGGTCCTGGATGTTGGGTGTTCTGCATTTGAGCCAGGGTAGTATTATGGAACCAGTTAAACACAGAAAACGTGACAGTTTGATCCTGCCTGAAAACATCTCTGCTGTGGGTTTTCTACAGTTCTTCTCTAGACCCTAAAGAAATCTTGACACCCAAACAGTACAGACTCATTTAAAATCTCAACAGCATGATCCCACTTGACTTCTCTTTCTTTTTTTTGGGGCTAGTTAGCATTAGTATTATAACATACAGTCTTGTTTGAAGAGCGTCACGCTGTACCAGTTGTATCCATTGTTGACACAATAGCAAGTTTGAGGGTTCATCCGAGAAAGCCCGCTTTCAGCTCTATCTCTTCGTCTTGCCTTTTCCTTTTCGATTTCGATTTCGATTTCGATGAGCTTGTAATTCATGGGCAATCAGGGGAACACTGTCAGACATACAATAAAAACATCCAACGAGTCTGTTCAACTCAAGTTCTGGTTCTTTGCCAACTTGATCTTCCAACAATCAGCCAAAGACCTTGTCGCTAAGATACAAATCGATTGCAGACGTGTATTCGGAATTGTATATGATTCTTTTGGTTAAAAGCATACTTCTCATAAGACCAATCTTCAATCCAGCTGTGAAATCATCAGATACTATTTCGTTAGACAGAAACAACGTGTTTTTTTCAAAGAATGAAATACTACAGCACTCCTAGAACTGAGTATCTAAGATCGCTACGGTAGGTGAACCTACTTCTGTATAGATATCGACATTTCCAGAGCTACTAAGGCTTCTATCACTGCGTCTATTCATTCACAATTCTTATATACATTTTGTTCATCACATATCAACAATTAAAGCTGAGGAGCCATGTTGTCCATCAAAGAAGACTTAATGAACACGACGCCAGCCTGAGTTAGTATACTGTTACAGAAGCTGTGAAGCTGGTTTCTAACGGAGAGAGACAACCTAAAAACGTATGCTGATACCTTGTGTTGGTACCTTGAGTTGGTTGAATTTCGATAAGGCTTCTGAGCTTCAGCCTTATTATCACATTGTTGACAGCGAACAATACGTCACTCAACTCCACAATAATAAAGGAGTAGTTCCATGTCTTTCGTAGCTTTGTCATGCTTGACACTCTGGGCTATTTCGCCCCTAACATGATGTCAGTGTTCTTACCAATTCATACTCACAACAAAGCAGGCAACGCTCCAGTAAATGGGAACGGTCTCCCGGGAGGTCAAAATTGTGGTGACAATATCGAGGACTGAATCGTTCTTGGCGGAAGGGGCAGGCATTATTATTGATCTGTGTGCGTGTGTGGACTTATGTCTCTCTGGTCAACCTCTAAAACTTTGCATAAGGTAGGGTAACCTGGGGTGGAGTCTAATCAAGGTTTGTTGGTACTTGAGGGTTGGCTGAAAAGATCAAAGGGGTGGCAAGAGCTGGAAATTTTTAGTTCTAACGAGCTCAAAATATTTCTTCTTTATCTGTAACAGATACTGAATGTAGCCAGTGCAGTCCTTACTTGAAGCAAGGATATGATAATCCAAATGAACAGAGACCTAGAGTCAATTAGAAGGAGTATTCCTTCGAAACTATCACCTGCCTGTATAGTTACCACGGCCAAAAGAACAGAATCCAACTATGCTAGAAGGTCTATTATTACACCTCACTCAATTCTGAACTTACCTAGTACTCACCACAAACACAACAAACCCGGAATGCTGGTTTCAGTTTGCTGACAACACTATCAGGTTCTGAAGTTATGCCATTATTCTGAACGGTTACAATGGTTCTCTACAGTCAAGCTGAAATCCGAAAAAGCTTCCTTTTGAACCTTGCACTACTTAGAAGAGAGAAACAGGAGCATTCTGAGCTGTCAGGCCATACTAGGAAACGCCAAAATAGACTACAAAAATGGATTGTTGCTTTTTTGAATGATAGAGAATAGAGAGTGCGCTTCTGTCTCATAATTTCATCCCAAAGAAAATTACATATGAACCTTTATATGAAACAGAAACATATTCAAGCATGTAAGAATTACTTTCAATATTATTTCTATTTAGTTTTCACTTGCTCTTTTAGAAAAGCAACCGTCTAACAGCCCTAACCAATAATACTAGATGCTGAATTGAAGAATGGGATCGTGATCCTACCCAACTTCAATCCAGGGCCAATTTTGGGAGGTACTGAACGGCGATTCTCTTATATTTTCTACTCGCTCAATCGTATTCATCTTCGTTTGCTTTTCTTGGAACCTAGCTAGGTTTTCTGCGAACGGTTGGACAGTTAATGTTGTCATGTATTAAATTCTAGTACAACCAACTGTGACAGCTGCCATGGCTGCTTCACCCATTAGGAAACTAAGGTTGGACCTGTTCCAGAATGGATCCCCCACAACCTCCTGAAATTGTAAAGCAACAGCCATGCAGTGTTGTAGTAACAAAAATTGACTACATTAGCATTTTCTGAAGAACGAGTTTCCGCAGCACTCGTACAGTATTCTGAATGGCCATTTCATGACAGCAAATTCTGCTCCGTTGAAAGTTCAAGAACTTCAGTCGTGAAGAGTGAAGGGCAATTCTAGTTTAAGCTACAGGCTGCATACAGCCGCTTGGTTTTATTATTTTACTATTGGGGTGTCAAATAGCTACTCCACATTTGAGTCTGACAGAGGGACCAAACATCTAGTAATATCAGGATGTAATGTGCGTTGATAGTAACCCACTCGATTAGACCACATTGGACAATATAATACACAGTTTGCACCTTTTTCATATAGTTATTTTAGCTACACCCTACATACAGCATATGCATTCCGTATGCACCTTAAACTGACCCTTCCTAGCTTTAGCTTATTTGTTTACATTCCAAACCTTAATTTTACTCTAATCACCTTACTTGGCGAGTGAAAAAATGTGGAATTGCTCATTTTTGGCTCTTCAAGGACTGTTTGAAATTTGTTACCCAGTCCTCTCTACTTTGCTAGTGGGTTGCTACTTTGATCCCAACCTTGTTTTTATGTGCGGTATCAAGATTCTTTTACTTTCCATGTGGCTTGCTCAATCTAGCTAGATTGAGATGGGTTTCCGACGGATTGGTTATATGTATAAACGTTTTCCTTATGTCAAACTACTAACAAGTACAGTTTGACATACGTGTTTCTCAATTCGGAATGAAACAAATCAAGTGGAAACCTTTCCCCATCTGTTTCGAACGTTAAGTAAAATGGAACTGCTATAAAAAAAAAAGCCGAAGTTTTAAATGAACTTTGCTTCACGACCAACAAGACACTGTTTCGGATACGCTTACCAGCCATGTCTATATGAGGTCCGTCATTGTGGAAAGGGATGTACAGTTATCATTTAGTACGATAAGCCAAATCTTTATAAATAGAAAAATAGGTCATTCTATCATTCTGGAGATCTCCGTTTCGGACCGAATAATGACCATTCCGAGTTAGTTCAAACACTTACTTCTACAATAGGAGTCGCAAATATCTTAACCTGCACTTAGGAAGCCTAATAAATGACACAATAATGATAAGATCTCGATAATACTTTCTCAAATGATTCTTCAATGAATATCAACATTGATTCTATGAATTTCCAAAACGACTCTCATAAGTGACTTCAAAAAAGGTCAAATACTAAAAGGTCAAAACAAGCGTTACTAGTATACACTGATTAGTGTATTACATTGCTCATTTTTCCATTGATTGAATCTATATACCGCACCAAATAAATAAGTTAGCATGTTGTCGAGCGAGTTGTAAGCTCATTACCAAACTGTGTCGCCAGTCTGTGGCGCCCACAACCAAACCGTCACCAGGCTTTGGTGAGCATAGTCATCTGTTTTTTCATGGTCTGATACATGAACGCAGTGATATCAATGACGAAAAACAAGGTGATGGGAGTCATACAGAACAATGCGGCAAGAAGCTGGGTTAGTTTAGTTGATCGTCCTGCATGTGCATCATGTAGGTTCCATGTTGGCGGCAGCATGTGTGTCTGCAGCATGTGAATATGGTCAGATCCCGCTTGCATGTGATCCGCCCGTAATACTCACCGAAAAAGACACAATAGTATCTGATACTTGGTCAAACATAATCCCATAGGAATAAAGCACAGGGTGGGTCATGTTGTGGGTTTGCGTGTGGGTGGTTGAACGATAAGTAAGAGGGCAACAAGATGGTGCGCAACACAGGCGATCGTCTCGTTTAAATGTTGTGAGGAATTTTCAAGCTGCAGATTGTCAAAGAGAGCCAAATGCACAATCCACAGTAAGACAGAATAGGTACAACTTCGACAGGTCAAGTGGATTTGGCAACCGTCAAAAAGTGTGAGCACGGAGGTTATTGAACAAGTGCAAGCGCCCTAATCTAGGCTTTATATATTTGAGAATAAAGCCCGATGCGTTGAACGGATAGCCTCTTTACTGTTTTCAGACTTGTCTCAGATTTTGTGGTGGTGTCTCTTTCGATCTGAGATTGGACCCAACCTGAAGATACAAGAGAACTAAAATCAGGTTTAAGGTTTAGGTTGGGTTACAGCATATTGGAGTTTATTGGGGCTTGGTATTTCGATCTGGCAATAATGGCCCACCCAGCCACAGGTGTCAATTTTGACCACAAAGATTTTTTTTGTTTTTTTCTAATTAATTGGTCGATTTGATGTCAAGATTCTTTAGTTAGCAATCACTGAGGGCTTATCTGGTTAGTTTGACTTATCTTTCCTATTCAATTAAACTTTAGTTCGTATCTGCCGAAATTAGAATTGTTAAGATTACAAATGAAACCATAGCAAATCATAGCTAGGTGTGGATACACATTGAGAGCAAAGGTAGTTTAACCAAAACCCATTCCAATATTGAGAAAGCCACAAATGTAAAAATTGTGGCGACCTAGACCCACTTTTACTTATCGAATTTCAAGTTGACAAAGGAGAAATGTGAGACATCACTCAATGATGAAAGGGGAAAGAGATAACCGCACCAACCAAGACACTGCCTGAGTACACTGTGATAGCGATGGTATCACAGTATAATCTGGCCCACTATCAAAGTTTGGTAGGCAGTAAATGGAGCAATTTCAATTGGTAATGGACTGCTATCGGAGACAGTTGTTCTGGAGATGACAATGGGCCATTGAAAAAAAATTGTCTTTCATTGTTCATTGTGCCCAGAAAGGCCCACTCAAATCAGACTACCTTTCAGGTACACACGCACACACGTACACACGTACACGGATGCCACAATCCCCCTCCGCCTGCCTGGCTGAGTCAATTTCACACAAACAGACAAATGCAGCTCTTTCTTTGCTGGTTCCTCCTAAAAAATAAAACAAAAAAACAACTAGATTAATAGAGTCTGTGTAGTCATTTTTGTCAACAAAGTGCTCACCATTGATTCTTCCCCATATAATTTACTGTACATTGTCATGCTTTCCTATCTGCACATGAATGGTGCCTGTAGTCATGCAGGGTAAAAACAACACTACTGTAAGTTGTGTACCGAGCTTAACCTAAACCGGCTATAAAAAAAAAACAACTGGGCTGTGCAACCTTAGTCTTCATTAAGACACGGAAAGCCAAAACAAATGGCACCTGGAACTTTTGTTCTCTCTTGTCTGTGCTACTGGCATGGCAGTCGTGTAGAGGGATGTTGGGTCAATGCGCCCCGATAGATCTCTACTCGGCTCAGAAATGATGAATAATCACAAAATTCTTATCTACATTATCTGCAACACACATTGAAGAAAACAAAGATTCTGACTGAAGAGAGCCAATTGATGAGGTGTTTCATTTGTTCTATCTACTTGCTCCAGTTTGTAATGATTATTATTTATAGGAACAATAAGGGACAACGAAAATTTAAACAACTATGTAGGGGTATCATCATGTTAGATACAAAAGATACAAAGCAGTTTGAGAGCAACCTACTTTTTGTACTTTTGGATTCCTTGTAAAAGGGAATGTGGGATGCTGAAGTACACCTGAATGGAATTCTTTGTGAGATTATAAAGAAGTGCTAAAAAAATTCCCTTGTTTGCTTAAAACAAAATATTATACACCCGGGGTGGGACTCGAACCCACAATCTTTGGATTAGAAGTCCAACGCGTTAACCATTGCGCTACTCGGGCTTGGATGAAAAATGATATATCTGAAGTTATTGGAGCAGAAGTTTAAGCATATTTTTTAGAATTATTTCATATTTTTGTTATAGTCAATTGAATGTATGAGAAAAAAAAAAATTTTCCGTGGCGGTATCTGGAAGATTGAACGGGATCTGAGAATGTCAGGCGAAGATGGAAACAAACCAGAAGTTCAAACCAAACACACGGGCAAACTAAAAGGAGCCCAAATCTCCTACGAACCCGTCAAAAACAAAAGCTAGTTCAAATACATCTCATGGCACAAAAAATGGGAAGATGACACATTAAGAGCAGAAAAAAGAAGGATGAGAGAGGCACTAGCACGGCAAAAAGAGAAGAGAAG